>JAFVLL020007584.1:0-61191 GCA_021397915.2 Tor tambroides
ATAAATAAATGAGTGGGTGGATTTTTACCATTATAGGCTCGATGTTTTCACACACTGCGGCCACACAACTGTGTTCAAACACCTTATAAAAGTGATTTTTGCATAATAGGTCCCCTTTAACAAAAGAAAAGCAAGACAAACAAATCAACAAGTGATCCAGCAATGAACAACAAAATGACACACTGAGAAAACGCAAGCACATAAAATAAAACAGCAAAAACATGATCAGAACAACTGGAACATTAAACATTACATTTATTTACAATTAATGATGTAATTTTTATTCGTTTATCTTATTGTAAATTTACCATAAGTCCTATTAAAAAAATAAAATAAAACATTGCCTGTATTTTATTATACTCATCTGTGAAACAGATATTTCTATATTTTTCAGCAGTGAATGTGATTCTGGATGCTGATACGGCTCATCCACAGCTCACCGTGTCCCATGATGGGAAACAAGTGAGAGATGGAAAGACGCGACTGGAAGGAGTGAATGGGGAAAAAAACAGATTTAATGATTATCTTGCTGTTCGTGGGAAGGATGGATTCTCCTCAGGGTGTTTTTACTATGAGGTTCAGGTGAAGGGGCAAACTGAGTGGGATTTAGGAGTGGCCAGAGAATCTGTTAACAGGAAGGGCTTGACAGTTGTGAGTCCTATGATTGGATACTGGACTGTGAGTCTGAGAGATGGGGAGTGTTGGGCTCGTAAGTCTCCACATGTCTCTCTTCCTCTGAGTGTGAATCCTCAGAGGGTCGGTGTGTTTGTGGATTATGAGAAGGGTCTTGTCTCTTTTTATGATGTGGAGGCTATGTCTCTTATGTATTCTTACACTAATCAGTATTTTGATGAGAATCTCTATCCATTTGTTAGTTTGGGGTATCTGAGGAATGAAAACTCTACACCACTGATTATCTGTGATGATTACTACTGAGATCAGTGACTGAATTTGCATGTTGAAATAAATTAAATAAAAGGAAATACAATAATAGCAAGAGTAATAGCAATACATATTAAATATTTACACTACCAGTTAAAAATTTGTACATTTGGATAATAATGAAAAGCATCACAAATAGCTTATAATACAGTTAACATACAGTGTATTTTTAATCCTGTTTTTGTTATCATTTGTTATCACGTGTGTGAAATAATGGCACCTGGGCCAGGTGTCAAATGTTTCACTCATTTATCAGTCCAACAAACAAACAAACAAACAAACAAACAAATAGCTCTTTAAACTTTAAAAAGGGTGTTGTATTTTTGGTTTAATTTCATTAGATTGTTTACTTAAAAATCTATTGCAGTCCATCAAATTGATAGGAAAAAAAAAATGAGACCACTTCCACAAATGCCAATCATAAATCCTATAGTCAGAGCTTGCAGACACATGACTAGACACAGAAAATGATTTCAGCAGCCAATTTGTTAGCTGGAGTAATGAATGGGAGGGACTTTTTCACTGCATGGGTTGTTTGGTGATAGGTGAAAGAGAAAATCAACCTGGATTATTTACTTTATGACTGTTATAAACTGTCATATGAACCCTTGATTGCTTTATTAATATCATAACATATATCATATCAACAACTGAGTAAGTCATGTCACAATTGAGAAATACATTTACCTGAACAAGAGTTTGTTTACACTGTTAGAAATTTCAAAGGTTTTTTACAGTAACTTACTGGGAACACTGTTGCCAGTAAGTTACTGTAATTAAGATTTACAGTAGCAAACTGTATTTGATTTACAGTTGCAAACTGTAGTGATTTACAGTAAATAACTGTTTAATTGTTTAACTGTTGTAAATTACTGTAATAAAATCAATTTCATCAGTATACTACTGTAATTCATTCATTTTAATATAGATTTCATTAGATTTTTAATTTTTTTTTATTTAGAATTCACTTTATTTTTAATCTACATTGGTACTACTGGCATTCAATTAAAACAAACACAATAATTACAAAATATCAAATTCTTTGTTTAAAACATTGCATGTTTAACATTTAAAAATACAGTCTTCCAATGCTGGAACAGTGCATCTTCACCATTTCTCCTGTCTTAGGACGTTTTGCAGTGCATTATGTTGTATACTCTGGATTTATCCTCACAAAGAATCTTTAGGCAACAGAAACATAATGGGGAAAAAGACAAGCAGCCAAAGAATACATAGCCATCTGCAAAATCCAGGTGCTGCTCCAAAACGTGGCCACCACCTTTGCTCACCATCCACTGTGTTAGTGACAGAAATGTCTTCTCTGAAAAACAAGAAGTGTAAATGACACACTTTTAAAAGGCAAACCCCATGTAGAATACACAAACCTCTCAAAACTATAGTTGTTCTCTTTCCATGAATTGTCAGTCTCAGGGTGGCTTTCTTGATGCTTCATTGCAGTTGGCTTTAAAACACAAATGCAAAAAATGCAGTAAATCTTAAATTCCAAACAAACTAATTCTAAAAGGCAGCTAGCCATAAAAGTTGTTTAACCTAGCTAACATAATGTTTTATTTTCTCAATAGGCTACTGGCCAACATTACTAACACCTGAACAAAATTTCACGTTAACCTAATGTTAATATAAGATAAGCGTTGCCTATTAAAAATAATTTTAATTTGGTAACAATTCAATAAGCTGACAAAAGTCGTTTGAAATGACAGCGCAGTTTACCATGGTAAATGTTACTAGGTTAAACTGGTGTGCAAAAAGCTGACACAAACACACAGACAAACGCACATTTTTACCTTGCTTGCTGGTTTTATTATCTTGTAAAGTGCATCGACACACAGCGCAGATGTTCTCCGGAGCTCTTCCACTCTCACGGGTTCCTCCCCGGGCAAAACACGCGACGCTGCCGTGCTGCTTCTGTGTCTTCCTCGGACGCGAGTGGTGCGGCGCGATGTGACTCGATAAAACACAATATAACCCATTATATATACTAGTCTATCTACAGTGGATGCGGACAGTAAACTGATGCCCCGGTATATTTCTGATGTACAGATGTACTCCAAGCGCTTGCGCGGTTTCTGACACGAAGGACAAATGGATTTTCCGATCATTACAAACTATGTAACACATCCAGTGTGGTTACCCATTTAAAAGTCTAATGGCTGAGGGGAAGAAGGAATTCCTTAATCAATGTACAGTAGATGTAAGAAAAATCTTAATAGGTCAATATAACCCTTCTAATTAAATTATCATTAGGCCTACTGTGTTTTAGGTAGTGACAAATTTGGGGAGAGGACAAATATTCCAAAACTTTCTGAAAATACACTATGAGAATTAACTGCACAATTACTGGAAATGTGTACCTTGGATATTATACAATTTGCATGCATACATACAAATATTTTGGATTCCCCCCCCCCCCCCAAGACGTTTGACTTTGGACCAATTCTGTAGAGTGGCCCATATATAAAAATCCACTAAAATTTTATGTAAAGTGATCGTAGCACACTTTTAAGCCATGCAGTTATAGAACGCTTCTGGTACTTTATCTGACTGCATTTAAAATCAGTTCAGGTGATAGTGCTAATTAGTGTATTCATATTAAAGGTGCTGTATGTACGTTTTTGACTAAAAAGTATAATATGTTTGCAGATATTTAAGAAACATGCTAAGTTAACATACTTGTTTATCTGAAAAACAATGCTACAGTCAGTTATTCTCCTTTGAAAATGTGCGTTCCGGGCCGGAATGCCAGTCTCTTTTTTGGTTTGTGAAACCCGCCCACCGCCAGTTTACCCAATTGTATTTCAGCACCCCAGGTTGCCTGTTGGCGGGAAACACAGCGTATTTCATTTCAGTCATGGAAGCTGCCAAGGAAGGTGCACTCGTTCCTGTTGGTGTCGTCAATCTGGCAACCTGCGTGTGCTTTAAAGGATTAGTTCACTTTCAAATTAAAATTTCCTGATAATTTACTCACCCCCATGTCATCCAAGATGTTTATGTATTTCTTTCTTCAGTCGAAAAGAAATTAAGGTTTTTGATGAAAACATTCCAGGATTTTTATCGATATAATTCGTTTCAATGGACTCCAAACGGCTGAAGGTCAAAATTACAGTTTCAGTGCAGCTTCAAAGGGCTATAAACGATACCAGACAATGAATAAGGGTCTTATCTAGCGAAACGATCGGTCATTTAAAAAAATAAATAAAAATGTATATGCTTTATAAACACAAATGCTCGCCTGTTCTGAGATGCACGTTCATGATGTCACGTAATACATAATTACGTTGAAAAGGTCACGCTTGACGTAGGTGAAAGTACCGAGTCAGTGTTTACAAGTTGAACGTGCAAATACTAAAGCCCTATTCGCACGGGATTACTATTATCTGGGGACCATGTGTGATTTTGAAATTACCCCCCCACATCTGAATTTCGTGTGGTGCATTCGCACGGGATAAGCGAAGCCTGTGATTTTACTCGAATTTACTGACTTATCTCCCGGATCCCCGGATGTCAAGGCTTTGAGAGTCCCGTTCTATGGTCCAGTTAGATGGATTTAAAAAAAAGAAACTAATATAGTTTCGTGCCCTATGTCATTTACATTTCACCAGGTTAAAGTAATATCTCAAGCTTTATGCTTGATTTATTTGTAACACATTAACCTCAAAACCTTTTCAGCTTTCTCTTTCTGCAAATTGTATGGTGTAGCGATATATGACAGCACCCAAAATACTATCAAACACTCCAACGCAGCTCCATTCTTCACGAAAGATGGATAAAAAGGCGCATAGGAAACAAAAATGATATACGACCCGCCAAATGCTGGCCAAATCACAGAGATGCCGATTCGCACGGGACTAATTTTATCACAGGACCTCGGTGTTCGGCAAAATATGGTAGGTCATTTGCGGGGGAATTTTTACTTTACAAATTACAGACATGGCCGATTCGCACGGGATTAAGATCACAGACAACCTCCGCAATTATTACAAATGACTGGAGGTCACCAGGTAATACTAATCCCGTGCGAATAGGGCTTTAAGTCAAACGCCGTTTACAAAAAAAGGGAGTTACAACTCAACGAGTTTACAAGGTAAAACAACGATGTCAGACGATTTTGAACTTGGAGGAGAAGATGAGATGGAGCCTACGTCAAGCCTGACCTTTTCAATGTAATTACGTATTACGTGTGTTGTTTGTTTTATGGAGGACTTGTCTAAACATGCCAGTAAGAGAGTTTTAACCCCTGCTCTTCCTTTTAACCACACAATTGTCACATTAAAATGTCTACACATTTCAAAAACTCATCAGAGATCATCTCATAAAACCAAAGACACTGGTTCAAGGGTTCGCCGCTGGGTGTGGTCGACATCAGTGAACAGTTGTGACGTAACAAAGCCTCATTTACTGAAATCACATGACTTCGGGAGTTTGATATGCACTCCAAACCACTAGTTCGAAACAAAATATTCACAAAGTTTCAAAACTACACAAAGCAAAGCACCCATCATGCCAGTGTAACAGGTTTTAATACGACATTTCCACTTGCTACACTTATTATTTTTTTGTGTATGGTCGTTTAATTATACTCTACTGCACTTTCCGTCCTCTGAATAGCATAATTAATTAGTTACAGTTGGGTCATTAAATGATGATTTGTCAGCTGAGAGAGAGCACAAGTTACATTGTATTAATTATATAAGCATTTTATAGATCAATATCGACATATTGTATGGTTGTTGTTCATGCTGCCATGTTATATGTGTGGTAATATCCAGTTTGATCTTAACTTCCATTGTAGAACATGGATGAGTGTGATAGACCTTTTTCACACTTCCACGTTCGAAAAGCAGCAGCTTTGAATAGTTGCGTAAAATAACTTCCGCTGTAACCTGTATGAATGGCAGCACCCTGAGGAATGCCTCTTGGTGAAAGGCAGAAAACCCTTCGACATAAGATATTCATTTCTAACCTATGAGATTGCTCACTAAATGGAAACAGGGAATAAAATGATTTGTCATTGAAGGTACACTGTAAAAATAATTCTGTAAAATTTACAGTAAAAAACTGATGTCATGCTACTGTGTCTAAGATAAACACGCATGAAGAAGATTAAGGCAAAATAGACTTTTATTAATCCACAAGAAGGTAATGAAACAACAACATAAAAAATGAGTGTAAGCGGTCATTTTCCCCGAATTGGTACAATGAGAGGGAATGGCTAGAATATTCAGAGCAAGCAGATTCGGCATTTTGTTTCCCGTCGGAAATTTGGTGGGAGTGACTCTGTGTTTACAAGTACTGGTTTTAGCAATTGGAAGCACATGACAGATAAAGCGAAGGGATTTTACAGACATGCTAACACTAAAGAGCATCTGGCATGCATGGCTATTTGGAAAGAGCAACAATTGCGATGTCCCACAGGAAAGGAGATTTCAACCCTTGTTAATTCAGATCAGCTTTCTGGAAACCATCTTTATGTGTCTGCAATTATAGACATTATTGAATTCCTGGGACCTCCTTTATAAAGCGTGCGTATACACAGATTTGATCTTAGAGTGTGCGTACACTTAAATCCACACCATATTTTATTGTTGGAGTATTGCAGGTTTTTGAAAATGTATGCTGTTCTTGCAGCTCACTGTTCTAAATTATGATGATTGGTGTTATTTTATATGTTAATGGAATTAATTAGGAGTCGTTTACAAGGCAGATAGCTGAAACCATTCAATTGACCTATCGGAAACGATTCAATTATTTATTTATTTTCATGGCTGCACTGATACACCTTTGAAATGAACACAAAACCCCTAAAGAGTAATTCTGAATGACATACAGTATTCTTCCCTAAATCTTGACTAATGGACATGCCACTATAGAGATCAACCATTCATTTTTAGAAATGATTTGTGCACCAGCGAGATCAGAAATGAAATGTCAAAATATTGTTTTTCATAAATAGGAGTTACAGTAAGTTTCTTTGTTTCTTGTTGTGGTAGTTCAGCTCATGTGGAAGAGGTGTGTCTTCAATTGGTTCTTGAAAGCTTTCATGATCTGAGCAGACAAGGCGGAGGTTGAAAACTCCTCCACGGCGCCAACTGCTTTCATGGTTTAACAACTTTCCAAGACTGAAATTACAGGTTGTCTTTATTTGTTAGAAAAGCAGTGACACTTGAAGAACGATTCTGAAAGTTTCTCACCAATATAGGCTTATTTAAAAAGAGAAACGAAAGCTTGGTGTGAACATCCACCAACAACCTCTCCACTTCCTGCAGTCTTGGTCTTTTGGAGAAACAAAGAAAGGACAGTAAAACAGTGAAGTGAGTAGGCCTTTAATTGTCATTTTACACCATTTACAGACAGTAAGATGGTCACTGTAGAGTAAAGTGTTACCAGAAGCGATTGAACATCTGTGGATGCATCAGGTATAGCTAATGTAATGCAGGAGTATGATGTTCTTTAAAGACCTCTAATTCTAGTCTCAGCTCAAAAGTATTGCATGTGTAGTTGGAGATTATATATATAGCCAAAAATACATTGTATGGGTCAAAATGATTGATTTTTCTTTTATGCCAAAAATCATTAGGATATTAAGTAAAGATCATGTTCCATGAAGATATTTCATAAATTTCCTACTGTAAATATATCAAAACTTATTTTTTGATTAGTAATATGCATTGCTAAGAACTTCATTTGAACAACTTTAAAGGTGATTTTCTCAATATTTTGATATTTTGATTTTTTTGCACCCTCAGATTCCAGATTTTCAAATAGTTGTATCTCGGCCAAATATTGTCCTATCCTAACAAACCATACATCAATGGAAAGCATTTAGAAAAATTGACACTTAAGACTGGTTTTGTGGTCCAGGGTCACACACACACACACACACACACACACACACATATACATATATACATATATACATATATACATACATATATATATATATATATATATATATATATATTGATGGAATGGTTGATCGGTTAATGTCAAGACTAATCTAAATATCATTTAACTTACAGACACATACATCACCAGCAGACAAGGATCATGGGATGTACCTGTAAGTAATGATTGTTGCACAATGTCATATTTGTAGTGTAAAATTCAGATGCGTTTACAATGGCAGAGAGTAGAGTTACTGAATGCTTTACGAACAGGAGAAATAGTCAGGAGATTTCCCAGATAACTCTTGTTTAGAAGCTTAAAAAAAACAAAACAAAACAAAAACTTCACATTACAAAATGCTTCCGTTATCAACAGCCAGTGTTTCACTGCCAGAGAGAAAGATCGTCCTTCTTGGGAAAGCAGGAGACGGCAAAAGCAGCGCTGGGAACACCATTCTTGGAAAAAAAGGTGTTCACCACTAGAGCTTCAGCTTCAAATGAAAGAGTTGAATATCAAAAAAGAGAGAGGAAGGTTTGTGGAAGAAAGATCACAGTTATCGACACACCAGGAGACTTTGACACAGATCGTGATGACGAAGAGACAAAATCTGGGATCCTCAAAGCTCTGATTGACTGCACTCCAGGCATCGATGCCTTTGTCATGGTCATAAGGGTTGGAAGATACACACAACATGAAAAGGAGGTGGTACAGAAACTCCTGGACACACTGAAAGGGGGAAATGTCTCGAAACACACAGTGATCTTATTCACTTTTGGTGAACAACTAGAAGGCAAGACCATCAATGAATTTATGAAGGACTGTTCACAGCTACAGGAGCTGGTTGATAAATGTGGAGGCCGCTGTCACGCCATTGACAACAAATACTGGAAAAAACGTAAACGGGGGAACAAGAGCAACAAGGTTCAGGTGAAAAATCTGCTGGAGACCATTGACGAGATTGTGAAAGAGAACGGCCGCTTCACCAGTGAGCTGCTTCAAGATGTGGAGAAAGAAATTCAAGAGGAGATGGAGAATAAAACCAAAGACGGTATGCATCCAGAAGAGCAACGAGAGACAGCAAAGAAAAATGTTTACTGGAAATATCTGGAGAGGTGTGCAAGAGTAGCAACAGGGACTGTGCTCGGTGCTCTTTTTGGCATTGGTGTTTCAGTAGCTTTACTTATGAGCATTTTAAAATTGTATTTATCTGCAAAAACAGCACTTGTAGTAGCGGGTGTAGGAGCGGCAGAAGGAGCAGCAGGTGTAGGAGGAGCAGCAATGGCAGGTGCAGGTACAGTCGCTACAGGTGTGCTTGGAGCTGCGGCTTTTGTAGGAGGTGTTGCTGGAGGAATTACTGGATGGAATGCAGCAGAAGAAGCTGAATCTGTGTGTGACGCCATAGCAAAGACAGCAAAGGACACTTGGGAGAATGGAAAATTTCTGATTGAGAAAGCAGAAGAAATGGTTGGGCTTAATAGCAAAATGGCAAACTTATGAGTTAAAAACAAACAAACAAACAAGCATTTAATTCATGACTTTAACTGTTTGTCATCTTCATAAGACTTGCTATATATGTATATATGCATGCTTTGTATCTTTGAATGTATCTTTATGTTCCAATTAAATATCTTTAAAGCAATTAAAATTGTGTTTGATTAGAATGTGCATTATTAAGCTGAATAAAGTAGAGTTAACATGCATGACTACTATCAGCTCAAAAAAAAAAGTCAGAGAATAATAAAAGCCAAACAAAATTACTTTAACGAAGACATTACATTTATGCAGAGTAGATTTTAAATAATACTGTGAATAGATGCAAAGATCAAACAAGCAGGACTAGTCGCAGTATATCTTTAGAAAGGATGAAAAACAAACAAAACTGAAGATATATATAAATCAAAGTGAATAAACATATGCGCACACCCCTGCTACTACTGCTGCACATTCAGGTTCAGCTGCTGAAATGTGTAATTATGTGCTAACTATTGTGTGCAGTTTCGCTTTCATTGTGTCACATGCTTTGCAGGAATCAGATCGTGGGTGCATTTAAATTAAAGAGAGAGAGAGAGAAAGAGAGAGAGAGAGCATGTGTTTGATTATAGCTGCAGTGGGGTAGAGACTGTGAGCTGTTGCGAGTAAAACCTAATACCGACAGAGATGGGCACAAATACATCAAAATGTATTTAAAATAAAAATACAAAATACTGTGTGGGAAAATGTATTTAAATACTGTGACGAGTCGGCTGCCTCCCCCCTTAATATCATCACCACCCCGTCCCTTATTCGCCGCCCTTCACCAGGCTCCCGACGGGAGTGGGTGTGTGAGAGAGGAGGGGCGCTGAAAACAGCTAGGTCTGGCGGCGTGTGATGAGGCGCACCTGAAGTGAATGGAGCCTCATCACCGCCGCCGTTTAAATGCCGAGCGCGCCTCTCCTCGGGAGACCGGTCTCTTCCCCCGTGCATGCACGCTGGTGTCCTCGTGGGTCCAGGAAGGGAGCGTAGAGGGACTTCTGCACCTCCAGAGACGTGAGTGGGCGGACCCGGAGTCCAGAGCGAGACCGCACCCGTGATTCGGCCGTCGGGCCAGGATGCTGGGCCGACTAGACCCGTTGAGTGCTGCCGTGGACCAAGAGGTAGACGAAGCCGCTAGAGAAGCCGCCGTCCCTCGCGCCCCGGACCTCCGAGGGGAGTGCGTGCGGCCGCCGGACTCCGCCCCTTCCCTGGACCCTTCCTCCTTGAACACTGCCCCTCCTTCACGAACCTCGCAGCACGACGAGGACACCAGACCCCCCTGTTTATTTTGGACACTTTTTCCCCCTTTGGACACTATTTTGTTATTTCTGTTGAATAAAAGCCTCTCCGAGGCTTGACGCCACACCCACTGTGTCTGTCGTTTTGCTCCTCCCGCCACAATACAAATACAGTATTTTGTATTTTGAAAATACACAAAATACATTTGAAACTGGCCATCCAGTGAAGTAGCTAACACAATTAAGGCCTGTTTGCACCAAGAACGATAATTATAAAGATAACTATATTGACGTATTCTAAGTGTACAATGCAGTTGTGTCATCTGTCACTAAATGCTCAGAAGAAAATATGAGGGACTTCCTGTCAAAAAGTGATTGCTTTATGACCTCCAGGTGTCAAACTGACTCCTCTGACCTTCTGTTCCTGTTTCTTGATGTTTATGACACCCTGTCTATGGCGGTGGCCATTTTGTGATCAGGATATGATTCGGCCATTTTGTTTTACAGCGATCTCGGATTGGTTGGTCCGTCAAGCACTCTAGTTGTTTCACACCTTTGAATTAGAACAAGTATGAATGAGATGAGAGGCATCGCGTTCTTTTGTTTTGGGATGAAAGACTCTTCCCAACATTTGTCAATAGTAATCATATCATCAATGGCTGCTCAATAGATTAAAATGGCAAACAATTATCCAAGTCAGTAACTGGCTAATCCATCCAAGCTTCTGGACATGTTCTTTTTAGACCCTGAGAATTGCAGCACATTTTCCACTCATGAAGTCAAATGAAGAAACAAGTTTAAAAACAAAACAAGGAAGTTCTAAGAGAAGTTACATGAGTTAAAGTGAGATCCATGCAGTCCAGATGCCTATCTGTGAATTAAGTTGTTCCCAGACTTGCATGCTTAGCCCTCCTATCTGTGGGCTGTGTTGTTGTGTATTTGGATTGCAATGAATTACCCTGACTGGTAGTATCAAACATGTATTGAGAAATTAGTCAGTATCTAAACGTTTCACATGAATGTCCTAACTAGTCTAAAATCATCCTTTCTTCATCGGTCTCCTTCCTGACTTTCTGGGTCTGTACAACAGTGTTTATGTCGACACCTCACCATGGTCTGATCTATAGCCTGTATGTTAATGTCTCTTATGTTAATGGGCGTCTGCCTTCCAGTGGTGGTAGAAAAAAAAGGTGTCATGTTTGGGGATGTACTTTGTTTTAGGTTGAAGACCTCCAAACTTTTATTTTACTTTACTTTTAGTCATTTAGCAGACGCTTTCATTCAAAGCGACTTACAAATAAGAAAAAGTAACTAAAAGTCAAAACTCTGTAAATACTATATATACACACATTTAAGAAAATAAAGAAATTAATTAAAAATGACAAATGCATACAACATTTCAAAACTAAACATTTAAATGCAATAAATAAATAAAGCTAAAAACAATTCAAAATATTAAAACAGCAAAAGGTATGAGTATAATAATGCTTCTAACATAACACTAAGCCAAACACCAAAAAACAACAACATGTGTATGTAAAGCCACACACATATACATACATATAAAAATAAATTCAATATATATATATTATTTCATTACCATGTAGTATGAAGTACTAAAAGAACTAAAATGAAATAAAACTAAAACTTAATAAACAACCAATACAGACATCAACACTGAGCCAAAAACAACAACAACAACAACTTAAACATAGTAAGAAATGGCTATAAAAACTGAAACAGAAGATAAACAAGTAGTAAGAAAAAGGAAAAATAAAAAGTGATACTTATATCCCTTGCTGGTGTCCCTGCCCGGTGGAGTCGCACGGTAGAGTCGATGGTCTTTACTCTTCGGTCTTCACACGACCGCTGCCGCGGTAAACTAAGCTTTTTTATACCCATCTAACAAAACACTACTCCAATTCAGCTGCACACACTTTACTGTTAATCACAACAAATGGCCAAGCAAGCGCCCGACACTGACAAGGGACGTGACACAGTACAAGACCAAACACGTGTCTACCTGATCTATGGGCTAAATGTTAATGGCTAAGACAAAAAAATCAAAGCATTCGCGAAGGCCATTGCCCACCACATGGTTTATATCCTTCTGAAAAGGTTTTAAGTTTGGGTCTTTCTAAAACATTTGTATGCGTGCATCCTGACACGGCACTGTAGAGTCAGTACAAGCTGATCCATAGGCTAATGTTAAAAACTGAAGACAAAGAGCCAAGCAATTTATTCAAACCACTACCATCCACCCATCTAATGTTTGGGCCAAACTGAGAAGGAGGGGCGAGAGTATCTTCGATACTTCTCAGTAAAATAATTACAACCACATGTTTTAAACATGTTTAAAAGGTTAAGCACATTGTGTGTCACTAAAGCAAGGCACGCTGTCTATCTATACGTCAGAATACTTTTTAAATGTATGAGTGAACATTTCTCATTTGACAGATCTACGTTTCAAATTATTTACCCGAGGTGTTTAACAATCACAAGGATTACATGTTGTTTTCTAATGGTCATGAACACCTTTATTGGTGTAAATTTTTATACCTAGAACACAAAACTTTGCTTTGGGGATCCAGATGAAGCTTCATGCCAACCAAGTAGTTTTATACATTCTGACTATTTGTAGGTATCATGTCATTTTAAATGATTTACTGAAAGATTAAAAGCAGCAGAATCTGGGATTTTCAACATGAAAGAGATGCACAAGCTAAGGATGTTTCAGCTATTATCATCATTTTCTTTTGACCCTAATAAACTGGTATTGAATTCTATGGCAAGTGACACAGTATACAGTTCTCATAAATAGCTGTGCTAAAACATTTGTAAGTATTTTTGCAAGCCAGCAGATTTTTTCATCTAAAAATCACAATATTTTTTGACAGACATTTTTCATATACCCCTAGATTTAGTCATATTATCAAGATTTCGGATGGCCGTTCACAGTTGTTTGTTGCACTGTGTATGTTTTTAGGTGAAGACTCCTCTTTGTGAGCTGACATCATAATAGGAATAAATGAAAATTAATAAATTTAGTAACAGTTTTTCTCTTTGAGATATTTCTTTTGGTGCAACTTCGCGAAGTGTGATCACATGAAGCATCAACATGAAAATAAAGTCTTGCTGTTTTACCCTTAAAACGATTACAACCTAAACAAATCAAACTATTGTGCTGAAAGCTGCACATTCGTTTAAGTTTGAGCATGTTAAAATTTCTACGCTCTTGTAAAGAGTATAGATAAATTTAATCTATAACCTTTTGCACATTCAAGAGACCAAATCACTAAGAAAGAGAGTATAGCAAGAAAAGAAATGTTTATAATGCACAGAGAATTAAGAAATCTGTTTCGTAAACAATTGTGAAAGTTGTGGATTTGTAAAGTATATTTTTATTATTCCACTAGATTTAGTCACCCTGTTCAGATAGCAGATGACACAATTCACATTTTGTTTGTTTGGCTGTATTTGTTTTAAGACTCCGTAAGTTCATGCTAATTCTCGCATGGGAAAAAAGAGCATGATGAGCACATACCTCTTAACATTGCATAACACACATTTCTTCATTTAAGAAAATTATTACAGATTTGACTGAACTTTTTTCATTATTTTGAAAAACCTCCATTTCAAATGATTTTCTCTGAGGTGTTTGTTAAGAATGTTATCAGTTACTATCGCCATCTTCTTTGACTCAAAGAAAGCAACTTCTCTGGTGTACACGTATGCATCTACAATGCGTGTATGTTAGGTGGAGGGTTAGAACAGTGTTTCTCCACTTCTATCATATTTGTTAGATGTAATGCAAACACATTTGAGAACTATGATGATCCACACTTTTGTAAAGATTATAGAAAAAACTCAAACATAATCCTTACATAGTAATTATCTTTGTGCAAAACAGATTGACTAAAAATCATTGAATTACGAAATGCAAAAGTGTGTACGGCATTTGGCAAAAGAGAATTTTAGCTATAATGAGGACATAAGACAGAAATCCTCTTTTCTGCTCTATTGTGAATTTGTGGTTTGTAAATAATATTTTTCCGCTAGAGATAATCAATGAGTCTTTGCATAGTTTTGAGGTGACGAGTTCTTTCTGATTGTGGTCAAACATGCAGTGTATGTTCATAGGAATTTATGAACAACTACAGCATAAAAAATAAAAGGGTAGTCTTCTAGATGAGAGTGTTTAAAACTAAAAGCATGATATCCTTTTTGGTTCTTTTCCGACCTGTCTATGATCCTGTCTACCTGTGTCACAAAGACACATAATAGCCCTTACCTCAACTTGAAAATGAGTCTTGCTATTTTCTGTTATGACTGTAACACTTAATACAAACCCATCGATCACACTTAAAGAAAGACATTAAACGTCAAGGAAGCCACAGACACTATTTCCTTTGTCTGTGTCTCTAAACATCACTCCAGTAAATCAATCATAGCTGATATGTAGTTAATTCATTGAAAGGGGCATGTTTTCGACCATTTTAGACGGTCTGCACCAACACGCAGACACATGTTTTAGGTATTAATCTGCCCAAAAGGTTTGATCCAGGAAACACGCGTGGCTGCAACTGCGTGTTGTCATGATTGTCTTCATAATTGATCTACTTTTATTAAAACAATGTGGCATGAAGTTACCGTCCTCAACAGCACAGTCCCCTGAAATATTGTAGTATATCTTTATTTTTTATAATTATCTAAACATGTATTTAGCTTAAATATTACTGGCTAAGTGTTTACAAAGTTGTCAGGCCTGATGTTTATAAATTTAAGAACATTTGATATAGTTTATTGTTTGAATTTTATAACATACTGTATATTTCACCAAACCTAAAGGACTGAAAAATAGGTGTAGTATCAGTCCACATTTTAGCTGTTAGCCAGAAAATGCAAGTGAACTGAGATTTCATTACTGAGATAATCTACAGAATGTGAAACAAGCTCACAATTACATCAGAGTTTTGGATTCCAGTTTATGTTGAATATTGTTTGTTACAGTTCCACATGTTTATCACCTCATTACTCCATTGTGAATAAACGTACTGTATAAATCACAAAGTTTTTGCACTCTAGTAGGCCGACTCTGAAGCCAGACCAAACAAAAATTAGCTTGAGCCTTAGTTGTAGCAGTATGAAAATTGTAGTGTTTTTATCTTTCTATGATTTGTTTGTGCTGTTCTGAACCACGGTTTCATTTTAACATCACAATTCATATTGTATTGTCGTGTGTGATTGTAAAAGTGCCAGTTTTCCATGTTCTTTGTCAAGAAAAGCCATGCTCCTTTTGCATTTTGCAAACAGTACTGCTGTAATGTTAGCGAGCTCTTTGCGTTCTTGGCTTCTCTTTGTTCATAAACGTCAGTATTTGAATATGCTTAATTTAATGAAGTATTTGACAAAAAATAAATAAATATGTGTGTGAATATAGAATGCAGCACAAGGATCTTTGCAAATATTTTATCTTGAAATATCCATGTAGCACTCAGAACCATTTAAAACTTCTTCTTTTAAAATAATAATACAATTAACACATTAACATTTTACAAGAGATGTGAATGCGAGTTCTCGGCTGATTTGTACATTATTAAATTAAAAATTCTATTAGAGGTCATCATGAACTGAAGGTGTAAACAAAATACTGTGCAACAGTGTGCTTTGATTTACCAGCAAGATAAATTAATGCATTAGCGAAAGGACAATTATGCTTTAGTGCAAGGCAGCTGTGCCTAGTTTTTAATTTATATCTTTATTATTAGCATTATAGTTATCTTTGCCTTGGGGTACACACACAGAAAGCTGCTTATTACTCATTTATCCATGTTTATTTATCGCTCTGACGTGTCAATAGCTCCTGCCCACTAAAAGCTCCACAGATATATTTCCATACCATATATAAATGATACAGAAAAAGTTCAATTTACACTTTATATCATCGCCAACATTTATATTGTCATATCGCCATAGTAAGCAGTAATGCTTAAAGTTTAATGAACACATTTGACTAACTAGTTGATAAATCCAAAATCTGACCAAACATAAAAAAAATAAAGACGAGTGCTAATATTACATATATATTATGTATAGTATTACACTATTTAGTGTATTGTACACTACATTTTTATTATTCAATTATTTTATTCATCACAATTTAAGTTTTAACTAATAAAACAAACAGAATATTCAATATTCAATCAACTATTCCCAAAGATTTTGCATATTGACCTTCACTGAACAAAATTTCAGAATTTCAGTCAAGGGCAAACAGCACCCTATGGTATCAGGGAAATATCAGTATTCACTAAATTGGTGACAAAAATCATTTACTAAACCAGGACAATGCAACGGTTGTTGTAGTTGTTGGAAAATGCATCATTGATGCATCAATGACGGCGATGGGTGCCCGCTCAATTTTGCCCAGAATAAAATTCTGCCTACGCCACTGGAATAGTCCATTAAAAAAAGTTCACGAGGTTCTAGAGCAATGCGTGATAATCCACAATGAAGCAATTTTTTGACAAATATAGTGTAACAGGCCTACATTAATTGGAAATGCCAAAATATTGCCAAAACAAAACAAAAAAAACCCCTCTAAATATTGCCAATTAGTTGGGCCTAACATAAGCACTCAACTTCAACACAAGCTTAGACTTCTCTACTGCTTCTTTGTTCTATCCTTTTACTCTTATAGCTCTGCCACAGTGCCACTGTTTTTAGTACTCCTGCCATCTAGAGGACAATAACAGGAACCACAACTAATCACTACAATAATGGCAATGATTATAAACATTATTACAATGGGTAAATGTCATTAATTGTTTTAAAAAATGAATGTAAAAATGATTTATCATCCATAAAATATTTATCCAAAGATAATCAATCTTTAACGAATTATATAAAACCATGTGCGTGTATCTTTGTATCTCTATGTAGCCTATCTAATCGTATAGAATATTTTATCATCTAAAAATGTATCTAAACGGAAGAAGTTGTTCTTTTTCTAGCAGATGTCATTTCTTACATAAGTATGGGGTATAATAAGCATTTGTAAAACAACAACCCCAAAACAACATAAAGTCCAAGAATTTCACAAAGCATAACTTCCAAGTGACTGAAAGGATAGGGAGAGTTTGTTTCTCACTGATCACGTGACTTTCTGAAAGCAACAAAAACTTCTTAACGGAGCTTTTTGAAAGAAAAAAAAAAAGTGAAGTGACGTGTGACCAAGCATGGTGTCCCATACTTGGAATTTGTGCTCTGCATTTAACCCATCCAAGTGCGCACGCACACACACACACACACACACACACAGACACAGACACGCACAGAGGGTGAACAGCCAATGCTGCGGCGCCCGGGGAACAGTTGGGGGTTCGGTGCCTTGCTCAAGGGCACCTCAGTCGTGGCATTGAGGGTGGAGAAAGCACCGGTCATTCACTCCCCCCACCTACAATTCCTGCCGGACCTGAGACTCGAACCCACGACCTTCGGGTTACAAGTCTGACTCTCTAACCATTAGGCCACGACTGCAAAGAAGAGATGGGATGCTGGATGGAAGAATGATTACAGTGATTGACACGCCTGGATTCTTTGACACAGATCATGATGGTGAGGAGATAAAATTCTGAGATTGTGAAAGCTCTGACTGACTGCGCTCAAGGCATTGATGCCTTTTTCATGGTCCTAAAGGTTGAAAGATACACAAGACATAAAAACGAGGTGTTTCTGCAATTTCTAAAAGCACTGAAAGAGGAAGCCTTAAAACACACAGTGATCTTGTAAAGCAATTAGAAGGCCAAACCATTGAAAAATTTGTGAAGGCCAATTCACAGCTACAGGCGCTGGTTGATAAATGTGGAGGTCACTGTCACGTCATTCAGGAGACAAGAGCAACAGTGTTCAGGTGAATAATCTGATGGAGACCATCGACAAGATGGTGGAAGAGAACGGCTGCTACAGCAGTGAGCTGCTTCAGACAGTGGAGGAAGAAATTCAAGAGGTGATGAAGATGAATCAGGTCAACTTGCCTCCAGAAGAGAAACGAGGAAAAGCAAAGAAAATTGTTTATGAAAAAATTCCAGAGCAAGTTGCAGGAGCAGCAACAGGGATAGTGCTTGGTGCTCTTCTGGGTGAAGGTGTTGCATTAGCGTCAGTTGTGGCAGTATTACAAGCATTTTGCACTTTATATGAACTATTAAAATCCAAAATACCAGCTGCAGTTGGAGAAGATGCTGATTCAGTGTGGGATGCCATAAACAAGGCAGCAACAGCTAACTGAAAATGCAAAAAGTTACAGTTGAGAAAATACAATAGCTTGTTGCACTTGCTTTGAATACAAAAACATAAATACATTTCGAAAATAGATATTTAATTAATTTGTATTCAGAAATGACAGACTCATGCTTCACTAACTATATGTGTAGCCTAATAAAAGTTTGTATAAATCAAAGTTCACAGACTCGTATTTCACATTAGGGGATAAATGTTAGATTTTTTTGGCTTTAGGCTTGACAACTGAATTGTGTTGCAGTTACATTAATAATTTCAGTTAATATAAATAATTTCAGTTTAATATAAACTTAGTATTGATTTTCTTATTTACTCACTAAGCATGCACATCACTGGCAACATGCTTAAGTTGGGTGCTCAACATCAGAGATAATAAGAAAACAAAAGTCGGCACACCAACATTTTTTTGTTAGTTTTTTTTGTTATGCATGTTATAGTATAAATGTCACGAATCTGGTCCGTGCCCTTCTTTTCACCCACCACCAGAGGTCACTCGCTCACCACATCGACTCTCACACCACCCAGACCATTACATGTCACTACGGACTACTATTCCCATCATCCATCGCACTGACGACATACACACAGCTGATTGCACTAATCACGCTCACACCTGAGAATTATCACGCAATCACACACCCTACATAAACACTGGACTTCCTTTCACAGTTTGCTGAGTATTGTTCTGCGTATAACACACTCCTTGTGTTAGCTGCCTTACCAAGCCATTCTGTGTTTTTGTTTAGTTCCAGTGTTGTTCTGCGTTTATCATCTCTCCAAGTGATAGCTGCGATACGGAACCAGTTTATTGTGTTCTAGCCTGTGTTTCCTGGATTAACCCTTTGCCTTGCCGTTCGGACTCTGTTTACGCCTTGTTTGGATTATTGCTCTTGTTATTGTTGTCTCACCTGTGTTATACCTGTTTGCTGATGTTTGGACCCTGCCTGTGTTTTTGACCACGTCTGTTAAAAAATAGCTTTGCATATGGATCCGCACGCCTCGTTTGCCCCGTTGCAATAAAGTAGTATAAACCTGGTATTATAAAGGCTTGTTGATTAAGTTTTAACTGTCTGATGAAGGGCCTGCATGATGCTCAAAGTCACGTGTCATGAGCTTCGGTGTGCCAATTTTTGTTCTGTTTTCTTTACTTTGCATCATATTACCGTTTAATTGTGTTTTGTGCTGCATAGGTAAGGAAATGACTCATTTCAAGGTCTTCAGTGTCACAGAATGATGTTCAATCATCCTTGATTTAGTACAACTCTTCTTGAATTTATGCTGATCAGACGAAATGTGACTAAGTAAGAATATTTTAATAAACTGCTGTTTTTTCTTACTTCATGGTGAATCGCCCTGTGGAGATTTGCATATTCAGCTATATTCCCGTGAAATCATGCAATGTTTTATGAATGATCTTTTACGAGTTTTAATATCTCAATTACTGACAATATATGATGTTTGGTCTACAAATTATTAGTGATGTTATTAGATGTTATGCTTCCGGATAAGTATGCCTACAATGACGAGCTTAAAAGGATATGAGCTTTTGTATGGTTTTTGGTTTTATGTTTCTGAATAATTAAGTCTAAGATGAACCTGATGGTTACCGGTCTCTGATATGGACCGTAGTTAGATCCATAGAATTAAAGATCAATTTATTATTTGATGGTCAACCGCTGTTGACTCATGATGCTGACTATGGGTAAAAAGAGAAAGATCAGCCTGTCCCCGGGGAGATGGGAAAACACCGTAAATTTAGAAAGAGGTAGTTATTGAACTTTGGAACATGACAGACTGCGCTAAGTAGACTTTCTGCCCCCATACTGCATAGAAACAGAACATTTGCTTCTTTTGTATATATAGATCTTGTAAGGGTATATTTAGATCTTGTAAGGGTATAAAAGGAGGGTTACTCTACCCCTCCCTTACTACTACTACTTCTCTCTTCTCTGACACTTCTCCTTTTTGGGCTTCACTCTACTTGGGTGCACCTAAAACTTAGAGATTTCTTTTATGAAGGTTTTTTATTCTTTACAGATTGTGTTATTCATTTATGAAGATTTTTATTCTCTTTAAAGTATTGGTAATTCTTTCAGGTGGTCGTTATTCATTCCAGGTTATTTTAAGTAATTCTAGATTGATTGTAATCATTTCGAATGGTTTGAAATATATTCTATTTGACTTTTGACTGTCCTTAACTGAACTGTACTAACAGGTGCATATGCTGTTTTGCGTATGATTATTAACATTTAATGTTTCATTTTCGAGTTATGATTTACAGTTATTATTTTTGAAGCTTTTGAATAAATTTGCATATTTCTCCAACCCAGCCGTCTGACGTGGATTCGATTTTGCATCACTTCACGTCGTCTTCTGCTTCCTAATCCCGCCCTGTCAAGATTTGGGCTATTTGTACATCAGAATTAAGCGCCAAAATCTTTTTCCTGACAGAGCGCGGTATCATAACTGGACACTGTCATGAGCATTTAAATATAAGTCTTGTCAATCATATAACAGCCCTGATGTCACCATTTGCAGATACCAGAAACTAAGTAGTGTCAGAATAGCACAAAATGAATATTTAATGGCCACCATGCTGTAGATTAGTGGACAGACATTTAGTTTATTATATGATGAGCGGTTTCCACACAAAATCAACACACATCTCCTCCACTGACTTTATTTAATCACTTTTTTAGTTCATGTTGGTGACTGTGTTTGTGTTTACTGTTTAGAAAATTATTAACTTGATACTGAAAGTCCCTTTCCAATAGGCTTATATAAGAAGAAAAGGAAAGTTACTGTAGATCTTAGTTGGGCCATCCATCAACAACAATTTTGTTTTTTGATTCTTTTGGTGGAACAAAGAAAAGAAGGTAAAACTTTTACTTTGCATTTTACACATTTACAGATTAGGGGACTTACAGTTTTATCAGGGCAGAATATATTGTCCAGACCAGACATTTACAGATGTGTATATTAGATTTTGAAAACCCACTCATACCACTGAAAAAAGCATGGTTGATCTGTATAAAGACTGATGACATTTTATGACATTTGTATAGCTGCCAAATGTAGCTCTGATTTATTTTGTGAATAACTGGCAACAAGCATACATAGATTTGAATGTACTCAGACATTATAATAAACTGGTGTTTGGATTTAAATTTAAATTCTATCCATGAATGTTTACTGCTCCGGGTGTGTGTTCACGGTGTGTGTGTGTTCACTGCTGTGTGTGTGTGCGCTTTGGATGGGTTAATGCAGAGCACGAATTCCAAGTATGGGTCACCATACTTGGCCGTATGTCACGTCACTTTCACTTTCACTTTCACTTATAGAAATAAAGAAAGGTGCAAGACTGAAGAATAACCTTCATATTTACCTTAAAGACACTGACGCCATCAACAGACAAGGATCATGGGTTGTAAGCCATACCATTGTCATAATATCACACTGACAACAAATCCTCTTTTTCTTTCAATAACTGTTCAAAAAGACTCATGTTGCATACATTTAGTTTGTTTCTTTGTTTCCCATAGCCTGTGTTTCTATGCCAGAGAGAAGAATTGTACTTTTAGGAAGGAAAGGACATGGCAAAAGCAGTGCTGGGAACACAATTCTTGGAAAAAAAGTATTCACCCCTAAAGCTTCGGATAATTCAGTAAAAGCTCAAAGTGCAAGAAGAAAGAAGAGGCGATATGGAAGCAAGATCACAGTTATTGAAACACCTGGATTCTTTGACACAGATAATAATGATAAGGAGATGAAATCTGAGATCATCAACGCTCTGGTTGAATGCGCTCAAGGTGTTGATGCCTTTGTAATTGTTCTGAAGATCGGAGAGTACACAAGCCAAGAACTGGAGGTGCTACAGCAACGTCTGGACACACTGAAAGAGGACGTGTTTGACCACACAGTGATCTTATTCACTTTTGGTGAACAACTAGAAGGCCAGACCACTGAAGAATTTCTTAAGGCCAATTCACAGCTACAGGAGCTGGCTGATAAATGTGGAGGTCGCTGTCATGTCATCGACAACAAATACTGGAAAAAACGTAAATGGGGGAACAAGAGCAACAGAGTTCAGGTGAAAAATCTGCTGGAGACCATTGACAAGATGAGGAATAAGAATGGCTGCTTCACCAGTGAGCTGTTTCAAAAGATGGAGGAACACATTCAAGAGGAGATTGGAAAAATGGATGGAGAAAATTTGCCTCAAGAAGAGAAACGAGAAAAAGCAAAGAAAAATGTTCAAGACAATGTGCTGGAGCGGGTTATAGGAGTAGCAGCAGGAGTGCTGATTGGTGCTCTTCTGGGCGAATATGGTCCAGTGGCTCTCATTCTGAATTTCTTGCAAAAGATCTTCCCTATAAGAGCATTGCTAAATATAGCAGCAGGGTTTTCTGGAGCAGCAGCAGTGAAAACAGGAGAAAGGGCAGGAGGAACATCAACAGAAAGGGGAGAAAAAGCAGTAGTTGAAGCAGGAGGAGCAGGTGCAGGTGTTCTTGGATTTGCAGCAGAAGTGTGTGATGCAGTGATCAGTGCAAGAGCTGTGGCTGAGAACATACAACAATGTGTTGCTAATGTTTTCAATAATAAAACAACAGAAACAGAAGAAAATAAAAAATAGTCGTAACTATATTCTGTGACATTACCAGTTGCGGAGGAAAAAAAATCTGTATCATTCAAACTTGTGTTTAAAATCATGAAACATTTGATTTTTAGTCTAAGCTTGCTATTATTTTTTTGTGATCACAAATAGAAAGTTTTACATACAGTTTTGCTTGACATTATATGAGCTGTATTCTCATTTCTCTAAATGAATCGTTAATAGCTTTTGTAATGCATACTTGAATATGTGAATACAGTTTCCTGATATACATTTAGCATGGGTACAAGACTGGATTTAAGTAGTGCAGATCTTGAACAATGTACATGACAACTGAGAATAAAATGTCTTAAAATATAGATGTACAGACTGCAGAGTATCATTTTAAAGTTATTTAAAGCACAGCTCATTGCAGCCGAGGGATATTCATGCCTTTTTAACTGTGCTTCTTTGCATTGCATTGGCCACATACACCACAAAGTACAGGGGTGATGCAGGAGTCAGTCCCTCAAGTTACCTGTATGTGTACAGATATCAAGCGTCACTTCTAATACCCAAATTATTAAACCCATTGTTATACAAGTGGAGTTACAGTCACGTAATCAGGGGCACATTAATGCACAGGCTTTAACAAGCTGAAACCCAGGGGCCTACACTGGAGAGGGACCTACTGGCTGCAGGTAAAATATATTTTTTAATAATTATTTGTATTTTTGGGAGTTTGTATATATGCAGTGACAACAGCATACTATAAACAAATGCTCACACTTGTAAATACCATTACTTCATGAAATGGCTATAATTCTGCTGTTCCACAAACACCACCTTCTGGCAAAGAGTGAATATTCACTTGTATTCATATTTTATGTAGAACAGTATTGTAAATGTTAACTGGCATATGAACAAGAAAAAAAAAACAAAAACCAAAAAAACATATCTAAATTCGACATAATGCTACTGTAATGCTGTAGCCCAGGTGCGCTATATTAAGGCATCACTGGTTATGTTTATCTGCAGTGTGTATATGGTCAATGAACCTTTTCTGTGTGCAGGGTAGATCACATGAACTAGTGATGCTTCTGGACTGGAGTTCAACAGTCTTACTTTATGGTCATATTGACTGTTAGATAACCTATCGTTAATGTAGGCTGTTTACCAACAATATGAAGCTTGACATTTCATATGTGGAATGAGAAGCTAAGCGTCCGCAAGGCATATACTAAGTTAAAATGCATGTATTTGGGTGCACATTCCTCAACCTTTGTGTACTACACTGCAAAAAAAAAAAAAAAATGCTTTTCTTACTTTTTTTGTCTTGTTTCCAACCAAGATACCTACAAATTCTTAAATCAAGAAGAATTTTCTAGACAAGTAAAAATTATTCTCTTGTTTTCAGAAAAAAAGTCCAAATTTAGTGAGTTTTTGCTTGAAACAAGCAAAATAATCTGCCAATGGAATAAGCAAAATAATTGGAAACAAGACAAACAAATCTAAGTAAGAGAAATATTTTTTGCAGTGTATCCAATATATTGCAAACTTTGCATACATGACTTTCTGAACAAACAGCAAAAAATAATTTTTATTTTTACAGGCTTCAATGTTCAATGCACAAGAAAGAGCATCATTTTGCACTTTTCAGTGTAGCTGGAGTCTTTTAAAAATGTATCACGGCAGCGGCGCGCGTGAGTGTGTTGCTTAATACTTTGTTACTAGATCTGTTGTCTAAGTTATTACTTGCTGTTAGGAAGGAATATTTCGTTTTCTACCTATTTCTACTTTGCTTTTTCGTTGTAGTTTGCATTTCTGACTGCACTTACTTGTTATTATAATAATAGCCGTCCGATCGGCTTAGTGGCATTTGCATTACTGCGTGTCAGCACTTAAGCGCGAATTGTAGTTTCGATTTGAGCAATTGGCCTGCTATAGGCTGTTGGGTGTGCTAATTAGAAGGTGGCCACAGCTGTTTTCACTTTTGTTTTTGCTTGACTGTATTTATTGACATCTGTGCGCTGACGCGGAAGCGTTCAGCCTCTTCTGGTGAAGACCTGCGACTTTTTCCTGCGCGACTTTAACCGAGCAACGTAACCGTCAATGCACTTAAGTACTCCCTTTCATACTCTCCTTTTCTGTCCTTTGAAAATGTGCTTCCAACACATTCCGGTTGTCTCTCAACCACGCTCTACAACCACACGCAAACGGCAACGCAATCTTGCTAACCTGCGTCCTATCTGCACCTCTTCTACTGCACCTCTTGCTTTTTCTGTTGGTCTCTGGAATTGTCAGTCTGCTGTCAACAAAGCGGACTTCATTTCTGCTTTTTCTTTACAATCTTCACTCAGCATCTTGGGCTTGACTGAGACCTGGATTCGTCCAGAAGACTCAGCAACCCCAGCTGCTCTCTCTAATAACTACTCTTTCTCTCACACCCCTCGTCAGGTTGGGCGTGGTGGGGGCACTGGTCTGCTCATTTCAAACAATTGGAAATACTCAACCCATTCTCCCCTATGCAATTACAACTCATTTGAATCTCATGCAATTACCGTAACAGCTCCTATAAAACTCCAGGTTGTGGTAATTTACCGTCCTCCTGGGCAAATTCTAGCCACCTTTCTAGAAGAGCTGGATGGGCTGCTGTCCTCATTCCCAGAGGATGGCAGTCCACTCTTAGTCTTTGGTGATTTCAACATTCATCTCAACAAGCCTTATGCTACAGACTTCCATTCACTCCTAGCTTCATTTGATCTTAAACGCCTTACCACTACTAGCACTCACAAATCAGGCAACCAACTTGACTTAATTTACACACGCAACTGTATTGCAGACAACATTGTGGTCAAACCCCTCCATATCTCTGACCATTTCTTCATTACTTTTAACCTACATCTCTCTACCTATGTGCCACCAACCCCTCTACCGGTTACTTTTAGACGAAACCTACGCTCCCTTTCACCCTCACATCTTTCCTCTTTAGTATCCTCCTCTCTTCCCTCACCTACCCATTCTCATCTCTTGATGTGAATGCAGCTACAGACACTTTATGCTCTACTTTAACTCCTTGTCTAGACGATATTTGTCCTCTCTCCTCCAGGCCAGCACGGACTGCCCCTTCTAACCCTTTGTTTATCCGACATTCTCTGTGAGCATCGGTCCAAACTCAGGGCAGCAGAGAGAAAATGGCGCAAATCTAAAGACCCGTCGGACCTGAGTATGTATCAGTCTTTGCTGTCATCCTTCTCTGCTGAAGTCCACACTGCCAAATCTTCATACTTCCGCAACAAGATAAACAGCACTCCAGACACACGTAATCTCTTCAAAACATTCAATTCTCGCCTCTGTCCCCCTCCACCACCTCCCACAACTTCTATAACAGCTGATGAGTTCGCCACATTCTTCACAGACAAAACTAGAACAATCAGCAGTCAATTCTCTGCCCCACGCACACAGGACCGCCAACCTACCACATCCACGGCTAAAACTCCCATCTTCTCCTTCTGTCTCCTTACTGAGGCAGAAGTATCCAAACTTCTCCTCTCCAGCCATCCTACAACATGTCCTCTAGACTCAATCCCCTCACACCTTCTCCAAGAAATCTCTCCCACACTTTTACCAGCACTCACACACATCATCAACGCATCTCTCCTCACAGGCACTTTCTCCACCGCATTGAAGCAGGCTCGGGTAACTCCACTGCTCAAAAAACATACATTAAACACTTCACTTTTAGATAGCTACAGACCTGTTTCTCTCCTTCCATTCCTAGCCAAAACCCTCGAACAAGTTGTTTTCAACCAGGTATCATTGTTTCTTTCACAGAACAACAAACTGGATGCCAACCAGTCAGGTTTCAGGAGTGGCCATTCAACTGAAACTGCGCTGCTGTCAGTCACTGAAGCCTTAAGGATTGCAAAAGCTGATTCCAAATCATCAGTCTTTATTCTGCTAGATCTATCTGCTGCTTTTGACACTGTCAATCATCAGATCCTCCTGTCCACCCTCTCATCTCTGGGCATCACAGGGATTCCGCTTCGCTGGTTTGAATCCTCTCTCACAGGTAGGTCGTTCAGGGTTGCCTGGGGAGGGGAGGTATCCAAAGCACATCGACTGATCACTGGGGTTCCTCAGGGATCAGTCCTTGGACCCCTCCTCTTCTCCGTTTACACCACATCACTGGGTCCCATCATACAGGCACATGGCTTCTCCTACCATGGCTTCTGCTACCATTGCACGGCATCAGGCTGCCTGGAGAACATCGCGCATGGATGAAAGATCATCACCTCCAGCTCAACCTGGCAAAGACCGAACTTCTTGTTTTCCCTGCCAATCCAACTCTACAGCATGATTTCACCATCCAGCTAGGTTCTTCTACAATTACCCCATCAAGTTCGGTCAGAAATCTTGGTGTAATCTTTGATGATCAGCTGACCTTCAAAGACCACATTGCAAAGACAGCTCGATCTTGCAGGTCTGCACTGCACAACATCAGAAAGATCAGGCCCTTTCTAACAGAGCATGCTGCACAACTTCTTGTCCAGGCCCTTGTCATTTCTAGGCTGGACTACTGCAATGCCCTTCTGGCTGGACTTCCATCATGCACAATCAAACCTCTACAAATGATTCAGAATGCAGCGGCACGACTGGTCTTCAACGAACCCAAAAGAGCCCATGTTACACCTCTCTTTATCTCCTTGCACTGGCTACCAGTTGAGGCTCGCATCAAGTTCAAGGCATTGATGCTTGCTAATAGAACAACCACAGGCTCTGCACCCACCTACTTCCACTCACCATTACGAATCTACTGTACATTCCCTTCAGAAGTCTGAGATCCGCTAGTGAGCGACACTTCGTGGTACCATCACAGAGAGGCACAAAATCACTTTCCAGATCTTTTTCATTCACTGTTCCTGGATGGTGGAAAGATCTTCCCACCCCAATCCGGAATGCTGATTCCCTGACAATTTTCAAGTGACAGCTGAAAACTCATCTCTTTCGACACTACTTAACTTCATCCTAAAATTAATAAAAAACTTTCTCTTTAGTAATTCCTTCCCTTTCTAGCTTGTAATTATTTGGAACAATGCCTGAAACTTGGTATTATGAGCACTTCCTGTCTGCCTCTTTAGGATGAATCGCTTTATGTATTCCCCAATTGTAAGTCGCTTTGGATAAAAGCGTCTGCAAAATGACTAAATGTAAATGTAAATGTATTACTTTTTTAAAAAAAATTACACAAGCTAGAGCAAACGTGAAATGAAGAAAAACTACTACTATTACTAATTTAGTAAACTATATAATAAATATAATAAAGTTATAGTAAGTTCCTTTGTTTATGGTAAGACTTGTGGAAGAGGTTGAAAGTTGTGATGTTTTCAGCAGATCAGATGGAGGTTGACGACTCATTCCACCCTTGAACCTTGCTGTCATTGTTTTACAACTTTCATGACTAATTACAGGTTGTGTTTATTCGTTAGAAAAATTTGAACTATGAATCCCTGAATAATGTTTTGTCCCAGACAGTAGGCCCACATGTATAAAATGAAAGAGAAAGTGGCTGGCCATCAGTGACCTCTCCACTTTGATAAGCAAGGTGCTTAGATCGTACCTTGATAAACAGAATTGGTCACACTTTATATTAAGTGGCCTTAACTACTACGTACTTACATCAAAAAATAAGTACAATGTACTTATTGTGGTCATATTGTATTGCAAAACACTTCTGCTGCTATTGAGGGGGGATACGGGTAAGGTTAGGGACAGGTTAGGGTGGTAAGGGTAGGTTTAAGGATGGGTTAAGGTGTAAGGGATGGGTCAACAGTGTAATTATAAATGTAATTACAGAAGTTAATTACATATGTAATTACATATAGGTATTTTTAAAAATATCAGTACAATGTAAAAACATGTATGTACACAATAAGTGCATCGTACCAAATGATTAATTTAAATGTAAGTATAGTAGTTAAGGCCACCTAATATAAAGTGGGACCACATAATTAATTGCAGGGATGTGCTAAATGACTGCATGTCTCTCTCATAGTTCTCCTCTACTTATGGCAGGTTCAGATCTACTTAACTCTCCTTCTTTGCGATCCTCATTGCTTTCAACCCTGGTGATGCACACCAACTTGTAATTTTTAGGTCATCAGAAGACTTTGATTGTCTTCGTCAGGTGTTTTTGATTAGGACTGGAGCTTAACAGCCCTGCAGAATGTGCCACAGCCATACAGTGGCTATAATTAGGGGTTTGCCAAAAAACCTTAGGTATGTAAAGATGACTTCTTTCATTGACAAAAGGATCAGAATGTATATTTGGTAATTAGCATGAAGTATGTTTGTGAATGATTTATATGTATAAATTATATAGACATGATTTGGGTTCTTGTCTGATGTGATTAGGGCCGGTTACGCAGGTTCAACAACATGGGACCCATGACAATGAAAGAGTTGAAGAGCTGCTGTATGCTCCTGTTGTTGATAAACCTGAAACTCCCCTTGCTTCGTCACTCTCTTCATTCTGTCTCTTGCTTTATATCAACTATAAGGCAAAAGAGAAAGAGTGTCAGAAGACAGAGTTCATAAGTGGATGTGAGTAGGTTGTCCATGTTTTTCATTCACCACTATTTGGTCATAATTATTCTTCATATTTGTATGTATTTTTTCATGATTTCTTTCTCATATGTCTTTTTATCAGAAATAATCTACAGCCTCTGGTGCATCAACACAGGTAATTCACTTTTCACGTAGATCGATAGACATACAATTTTTGGCAATACTATACTCATATTCTGATGTCAGATTTGAATTGAACTGAATTATATTGTATTTCCTGCAGTTATTTTGTGTATTAATTGTATTTATGCTGAAAACATCAAAAGAATGTGTCAGCTGAAGGACTTAAACAGTCCTTAATATTCTTGAAATGTTTTGTTATTCCTAATTGTTTGCCGTTTACATATTTCTTAATTAATGACCTGTTCCATTGTGACTTGACCCAGTGTGACAACATGCCGTGCTATTCTTCCACTCTAAATATAAAGATGCAATGGCTGTTCAAGTCAAAACTGAATGGAATCTATTCAGGCCCAAAAATGTCACCTTTTACTAATATAAAGATATTTTGCCTCCCTACTTTAATAGACAGGCTTAAATATACAAACATCCATGAATGGTTCTAGATATGAAGAAGTGCCCAGAATTTTAAATAACCTACATATATTACCTTTATTACAGACGCCAACATCCACAGCAGAGAAGGATAATGGGAGGTATGTTAACACATCATCTAGCCTGACAATTTCTCTCTATGGGATTGGTTGCATAAACACGTGAAAGATCATCAGCTAAGACTGATCTTTGTAAATATATGTAAATGAGTAATGCTGTATATCATATCAATGAAAAAAGGATTGATCCACATTACTGTTTTTTTTTAATTGGCAGCTTAAAATAAGCCATATGACTAACATTATACTGTTAACTGATTCTCCTATTTTCCTGTTTATGTCTGTGAAGCTGCTTTGATATAATCGGTATTGCATAAAGTGCTATAGAAATAAAGGTGGCTATAAAATCTAATAAGTGTTGACTTCCAATAGCCAGTTATTCACGTAAGATTGTGGGAGCGATGGCAGGGACAGTGACCGGAGGCTGTCTGGCCATTTTAGTACTGGGGACCTCAGCTGTGATTCTCCTGAGCCAAAAGATTCCACCACGCATAGAAACATTCATAGAAGCTGCACTAGATAAAGGAATGGAGAAAGTGACAATCGCTGCGGGTGGAGGAGTTACAGGTGGAGTGACAGCAGGAGCAGCAGTGGCAGCGGGGCAAGTAGCTGCAGGTGTCGTTCTCGGAGCTCCAGCTATAGGAGCAGTTGGAGGAGCCATCATTGGATGGGAAGCAGCAGAAGACGCCGGTTCAATGTATGATGCAATGACGAGGGCAATAGATACTAACTTTGAGATGGCAAAACATGTGATTGAGAATGTACACCAGTTTACTGCTGTTGCTTTTAAAGCTAACAAAGTGTCGAATGCACATACGACCAAGTAAAGACATAACATTACATTTATAAAAATGGATATTGTGGAGCTAGTTTGTCGTGGCATCAGAAAAGCAGCATATAATGACCGATTTTGCTTTAGTGTAATCAAAGTATTTGACTTTTTTAGTCAGTTTGAAAGAATCAAGATGCAAGGATCAACGTAAATGAGACACAAGTGCATTTACTCTCTATTTAGTACATTAGCTCTCTAGTACATCACTCTATTCATTTTCACAGGATCTGTTTCATACATGCAAACGCTTCAGGTATGTGTTAATACAATTGAATTGTGTACCACTGAATTATAAACCAGTATATCTGGAATAATGGAATGAATAGTGTTGGTAAAGGTGAAATACCTTTCTTTTTGCTGTAAACTGAAAGTAAAACAAAACAAATCAATTTGAACAAGGGAAGGTTGTTCATACTGATGCTGGTGACAGTGAAATTAAAATCTACTCATCTATTCAACTTCTGTGACAAATCCAAATAATGACGGGACATGCTGTTAAGTTTCTTCTCTCTCATGGAATAAAATCACATTTTCAGAGACCCAATTTCAGTTCAGTTTGTTTTTGCAGGACAAAATAATGTTCCCATTTGAAGAATCTTCTGAGCTTTTAATTTGGAAGTACTTTCTCCTTTATCTTTATAGACAAATAATTTTTCTAATGATACAATGGTACAATATGTGCAATAATTTAAGACGGTCTTAGGGATGGCCTTTTTTTAGCCAAACCCATTTCAAACAAGGTTATCTTATTATATTATTGTTACCTTATAGACTCAAGAATACATCCATTCCAGACACGGAAGACGCTCTAATTTGAATTTACAACATTTATTTTACCAACCAAACATGTTAGAAGTACACACGCATAAATTTTCTCCCAAAGACGAACCCGGCCGGCCAGCCATCGGTACTTTGTTTGTCGTCTTCTAAATAATGCCGCGAGTGGGGCTTGAGGAAGTGACGTCGCCTGCGTCTGCACAGTGCGACCTGATGCAGCCGCTGAAGCGAGACACAGGAAACAGAAATACTGCAAAATAATAATAATAACGCGACTAAACGAGACGAAATAGCGTTATAACATTTCGTTTCGTCTCGTTTTGGTCAACGAAAATGAGACATTTTAGCATAGTTTTTATTTTGTAAACCACATTTAGTCTCGTTTTTATACGTCAACAATATTGCATTATACATTTAATCATAGTCATCGTCACATGACCAGCATTTACGTTGCGTCTCGTCTCTTTTTCGTCACGTGATAAAGGTTCGTTGACGATGATATTTAGTCATAATTTTCGTTGACGAAAGCAACACTAGTGCTCACCATCTCTGATGCAGGTTGACGGTCATGCAGATGCAGGTAATCCAATGAAATATTTATGGGTTGTTATAATATATTCATTTTTATTTTAATCTGGTTCTTCATTTTATTTAAAATTTTCTTTTGAGAAGCTAATTAATTAAACTTAATTACATCAACTCACAAACCGACCCCATTTCTCTTTACGAAGCCCTAGGGAATCCCTATTGTTTAAAGGAATAAGTTCAGTTGAGTGAATGATTCAAAGACTTTTTTTGTAAATATCGCCAATTGACCCTTTGCAAAGACCCGCCCCCTTAGTTACTGTTGCTATGTCCGACAAGCCACGGTGCTCTCATGTTCTCATGCAGAAAAAATAAATAATTCGCAGAACAAAGAGGAAACTGACAACTCACAGACAGACAAGACAGAGCAGGTTACTTTTGCTATGAAACAAACAATTTAAAGAAATTAAGACAATAAATATCATTTTGTGGTCTTGTGTCATGACAGATCGCTGTAGTGCCTCCGTTCAAGCGGCACATGAACCAATAATCTCTTCCTCTTTACTAGTTATAGCATTAAAATAAACAAGAACGAACATCAGAGGGTATATTGTTTCAACAGCGGAAAGACGTCAAGACGCACCATTTTCAAGTTCAAGTCCACCGAAGTTAATCTACTCTCCTGGTTTTTTGTTGGAAAAAATGACAGATTCGGCGTTGTGATTGGTAAGATCGCCTGTCAATCAAACTCCCTGCGAAGGGTCAATTGTCCAGCGTGAAAGAGGCGTAAAGATAAAGCAGAAGCATTTTTGTAGCGTGCACACAAGTAGTGGAAACACAGCATCAAATGTAACAGTTGCATTGTATTGCAGAAGTCACTGGCATGCTATCTTGTACTTCAGTGCCCAAGTAAACGGGGGTATTTGTGTGTGCTAACACACGTTTTTACAAGCATCTGTGTGAGTGCAGGATGCTGATTCAGAAATTACTAACAGGAGTGGTGGCTTGATCAAACAGAGGCGTATGTCCGCGCTGTGTCTCTACTGGAGGTGTGTCATTGACAGCTGTATATTTCGAAATCTATTAGGACAGATTATCAAATGATACGATACGATGAAGTTAAAGATATGAAAGAGAAACTCCACCTCTGAGCGAGAGAGAGAGAGAGAGAGAGAGAGATACACTGATAACACGCCGAGACATGAGGCTGCATAGAATGTAGAGAGAGCCACAGAAGTATGTGGACTATAGAGAGGAACGACAGACGACCGCAGTGACAGCACCAGGGAACTGAATTACCTGAGGAGGAACTAAGAAAGAAAGAAAAGGGGACGTGTGAACTTTGCTTTCACTTGTAGCTGTAAACCACTGGAAGTATAAGAAAGTAAGACTCATTTCCTGCTTTCTGATAATATCTGAGTCAGTCAGTCAGTTTGAAGATCACTGTTAATAATTATCACTGTGTGTTTACAGCCAGAGAGATATAAAGACATGCTCGTGATATTAAGAAATCAGGCCAGTTGTCTTTAACTAAATAAGCTAGATTATTATTCAATGAATAACTATATAGCCTACCATATCTGTTTATATATATATATATATATATATATATATATTTTATGTGTGTGTGTGTGTGTGTGAGTGTGTGAACAATACAAAGTTTGCATTTATGCATTTAGTAGATGCTTTATCCAGATCAGGGAATCAAACTTATGACCATTATCTATGACCTGAGCTACAATGATTTGTAGTAGTAGTATATGGTTTTTAGTTAAAGTACACATTATTAAACTGGCATTCAATAAATGTTTAAGAAATTATGTATGATATGCTGGCTCACTTTCATCTGGAAAGAAATAAGGAAATGGGATGTCCAAATTTTCCCAACTTTCTAAGCTGTTAGTGCACCTCAGACCAGCAACAAACTGGTGATGGACAAGCCAGTGACCACTTCTTAAAGATAAAGGCTCTTTATTTGTATCAGTAGTTCCATGAAGAACATTTAACATCCATAAAACCTTTCCATTGCACTAAAGGCTCTTTAAAGTTGAAAAAGGTTATTCAGGTTATTATTATTCGTTTTTAAGAGTGCACAGTATGTTCTCCCAACTCTGATCCAACAAACTTTAGTTTCAACCAAATCGAAAACACCTGAACAAGTCAATCAAGATCTTCAGGATTACTAGAAAGTTTCAGGCAGGTGAGATTGATCAGTTTTGGTGTTAAACTCTGCAGGACAGTGAACCTCGAGGGCCAGAGTTTAGAAACCTTGACCTACAGTAGAACCAGTGAGCAGCTCAACTGCAATTTAAGGATTGATTATGATTCCAGTGTAAATACATTTATGCTCCCCACATGCTGCAATAAAAACACTGTAAACATATTTAATGATATGCCATTAAAAGCAATGTGGCGCTTTGTATAAACAGTAATAATTGTGTCTAATTAGTTAAACATAATAAAAGTAAGTCAACAGAAAAAGTACTTGCAAATAATGTGAATCTTATACATGACAACATGCATGCATGCAAAACATTATAAAAAGCACAATGGGCATGGTAGTATTTTGGACATAACCTACAAATACCATGGTATATAAATATGGTAATCATGATATTACCATGACTGCATCATGTTAGTTATATTTGTTTATCACACTCCCACATTATGCAACCTGTGCTATATTTGGGCTGTACACAGTTGTCAATGCCGTTATTTTTTTTAGTAAGATCACTATCAACAATCCAGGAGAAGTGTGTCTGGGCATCCACACATGTCAGCGCACATCTCACATAAATTTTCACTTGTTTATTTTGTTCTGTGCACGTCAGTAGAATATTGTCATCTGTGTAAAGCTTGTTAAGACCCGCTGCTTGCGTTCCAGGCCAGTACTGAACTGAATTGGCCAGCCAGAATTGAACATGATTTTACACAAAGCCACAAATGCGTATGCTTATTTGTGTAGCATGTTCTGTGATTCAGAATCAGGTGTGTGTCACTGTGCGCAGGTGTAGTCAAGCACTCATTACTCTATTGTGCTCTCACCGAGGGCGTGTTGGTCTTTGTTAGTGGGTGTGAGTGGATTTTCACGTCTGTTTGAGGTGTATGTCTCAGACTGTGTCGAGTCTCCCAGACGTGCGCTAGACAAACACTGCATGCAGTCCAAAGACTGGCCACATTGATATGGGAATGTCAGGAAGTCAATCCAAGCGTGTTGAACTTCACTTCAGCAAATCTCGTTATCATGCTGCCTTTCTTTCATCTGATCCTGGTTTTGTATGAGTTTGGTTTTGGTGGAATTAGGAAAGAATTGTGAAAGATTTCTGGAGTGCATTTATGCCAGCAGCATTCATGTCTGGTCTCGCTATCAGGAGGCAGGTTTTATGTGGAAAAACTTGTTACAGAAATTCCAACTTCTGTCCCGTTTTCCCATGGAGCTGAATGTAAATAAATGACTTACTGTATATGGTACCTGTGGTTTTGCAATACTGAGGTTTTCACAGAATAGTGTTGTAACAAACGGTGATACAATTTTCTGAGTTTTTTCTCCAACAAACCAAGTTGTTTTGAAATCTACAACCAACTTAACACTAAAAAAGCATTTATGTTTCATTTAATAATTTATTTGTTAATCACATTTACTTTCTACTTTTACTTTTTATAGGCAAAATGTACAAATTTAGACACTATGTTTGTCACAATTGGCTTTTGCACTGAAATTTTTCCCATTTTCATTATTGCAATGTTACATCCCTCCTCATCTGCTCTGACATTATATTTTAGTGTTTTTATTTATTTTCACATTTAGGTGTAAGTTTTGAGTAATAATTGGTAATTTAATGTTTCATATCTACTTAACCAAGAGAAGCTGCGTTTGACGATCCACTTTTTTGTCATTTAACATGCCAAACAAATTATAACCCAATATAAATTGCGCAAAGTTATTTTTTCTACTTCAAAAATTGGTTATAATTCCATAAAACCTTTAGATTTATACACAGAGACTTACAGCTTATAGTGTTATATCTGGTTGTATGATAAAGATTAAATCCTGTAGCTCATTTCTGATTTGTTAAACTGACAGTATTATGGTCTCCTGATATGAGATGATACCTAATGCACTCAAAAATGAAATTTGTGTCTCACTCACCCTCATGTCGTTCCAGACCTATATGACTGACTTCCTTCTGTGGAACACAATGGAAATCCATTATCTTGATTCAGACTGTGGTTTCTCACACAACAAAAGCTGCTTTCAAGTTCCAGAAAGGTCAAAAACTACCATAAACAAGTGGTTTTCAACTACCGTCAGACAGGCGTAGTTCAATTCATGGAGCTCTCACTTAGTTAGCTGAATCTGAAGCAGGTGAGTCAAATAATGGAGACCTACAGAAGGTGCAATGCTGCGGATCCTCAGAATTAAAAGCCACTGGCATCATAAACGTCCAAAAACAGTAGCACATATGAGTTGTGCACTATATCCTGAGTCTTCTAAAGTCATACACTGGAAAAAAAATTCTGTAGTTTTTACAAAATAATGGTTGCCAGAATGATTTTGTAAAAAAAATACAGAAAAACTGTAAAATTTACAGTATAAAACTGTAATTTCCAAACAAGGAAATTTGAATGTAAACCACTAAATTCAACAACACACACTGCTATTAAAATCTGTTTTGTACCTTTAACATACTGACAACCACCATAATAATGCAGGTGGTAAAAGAGAAAGCGCTACAAGCAGAAGTATATACTAATATACAGAAGGTGCACAGAGTCATTCACCCAGACACTAAACACCATGATGGTGACACACGATACTTAAATAATGCAATAAACTTTCATTAAACAACAGAAGATGTAACATAAAGCCCAAATGTGCATAACTGACAACAAAAACTATTAAAAAACATGATTGTTTGAACAAAATACTTTCAAATGTGGAGTGTCACGCAGGGAATTCTGGGAATATCAGTTTACAGTTTTTGACTGTAAATTATACATTGATTTGTTATTGTTTACTTCTAAAAACTGTACAATTAACAGCATTTTACTGTAAAATTACATGAAATGTCTGGTTAGATCTTTTACAGTTTTTCCCTGTATATAGTACGGGAACTTACTGTTAACCTATTAACAGTTTTTTTCAGTAGTGTTTTTACAAAATTTTACAGTTAAAATTACACTTATTTTTTACAGTGTATATTAGTTGTGAGACTGAAATTTAAGATGTTGTGTTACTGTATGCTGAATGAAGTAACTGATTATGATGTGTCAAGTTTGAATAAGCAAACATATGAGATTTGAAGGCCACAGCAACTTGAATAGTTTTTAACAATTCACCTTTTGTTTCACATTAGAAAGTCTTACTGATTTGGAGCAACATGAGAGTAAGTAACCGATGACACTTTTCATTTGTGAGTGAACTGTTGCTTTGATGACTGAAATCATTATACTCTTATCCCTGACCTCTTACTGTTGTATCTGACCACAAAAAGAGTTGCAAAATTAATGGCTAGACTAGACAGCTCATCAGTGACTGATGATTAAATCCAAGCAGCCCTGTGGCATCCTGTTAATGTAAAGGTCAGGAGGAAATAAAGTCTGCTTACACAAGCATTATTTCTAAGACTCATGGCAGCAGGCCCAAAAACAAGGTTCTTCAGAAATACAGCTATCAGCACATGGTTTTGTGCTCCAGTTTGCCGTTTGAAGTGGGTACTGAAGCAGGAATACAGTGACTGATGTGGTCTGGTGAAGAGATAAATGGTTAGCCTAGTCAATGCCATCTGTCGATAGTTTCGCAGCTTTAAACACACCTGAATCTGTTTCTCAGGATCTTTAAAACCTTCTGACCTGCAGACGTCAGTTCAGTTCTGACAAATTAGAAACTTTGAAATACAGCCCATATGTATCAAATCAAGTCAAATAAATGTTATTTAACGGAAGATTTGAAGTGCATATTGGAAAAGCGTCATGATGTGCTTTTTGCACAGGACTGTGATTCCCAAAAGCATCATAAACCTAAATGAATCCTAGCTTCATTTGTGATAATGGTTCCACGATCAACTTAGGCTTACGATGCATTTGGGAAACACAGCCCATTTCACCACATCATTCCCATAACTCCTTTTTATTTCATAACTTTGAGGACTTTACTATTACTAATGATGCTGCATAAAACATGTTAACATAATTTCTTTACTTCTTTCTTTCTTTCCTCTATTGAATTTACAATGGTGTCACATGTTTTGGTTACCAAATCAATCCCTCCACAACTCCCTTTTGTGTTATTTCACAACTTTGATGACTGGACTATTTCTAATAATGTTATGCAGAAATGAGGAAATATTATATATGTTACCCTGGACAACAAAACCAGTCATAAGTGTCAATTTTTTAAAATTGAGATTTGTACATCATCTGAAAGCTGAATAAGCAAGCTTTTCTTTGATGTATGGTTTATTAGGATCGGACAATATTTGGCTGAGATACCAATATTTGAATATCTTGAATATGAGGGTGCAAAAAAAAAAAAAAAAAAAAATCAAAATACTGAAAAACTGCCTTTAAAATTGTCCAAATGAAGTTCTTAGCAATGCACATTACTAATCAAAAACTATGTTTTAATATATTTATGGTAAGAAATTTACAAAATATCTTCATGGAACATGATCTTTACTTAATATCCTAATGATTTTTGGCATAAAAGTAAAATCAATAATTTTGACCCATACAATGTATTTTTGGCTATTGCTACAAATATGTCTGTGCTACTTATGACTGCTTTTGTGCTCCAGGGTCACATATTTGCATTTGGTAGTAGTTTATTTATTTATTTATAATATTAAAATATTACTATTAATATAATTATTAATACAATTTCTATTAAAATATAATATATATTGTAATTAAAATTAGGATTTAAAAATATTAAAAAAATATTATACAAGGGATTTAAAAATATTATACAATTTAAATGAACAAATGCAAGTCTTTTTGAGAACTTTGTTTTGGTGCATGATTTAATGTTCAGTAAGCACTCTGAAACTATTTCTCACCAAAATATGCTTGCCTTTTAACAGTTTACAAAAACAATACCACACATTATGAGAACCTATAATACCACAACATCAACTAAAATCAAATGGATACAATTGTGTGTCTGAAAGCTAACTTTTTTTTGTTACATCCTTATTAGATGTCAACTGATAACATGCAGGTTTACATTCTAGTATAAACCCTAGTCAGCATAAATGATCACAAATCATTTCCTGTATGAACTTCCTGCAGTGATAAACACACAGAGTTTGTGGGAAGAAGTGGGTCTTCATACAAACACTGGCACTCTTCACATACTCATTTTTAATTCTTCAGATTCGTTCTGCGTTTTCTAGACTTTCACGTTCTGTGTTCTGCGTCTCTTTTCTTTTCTTTTCTCTCCCCGAGGGCCTCTAATGGACGCAGTGTTCTGGCCGTCTGTGTTCTTTCACTCGGTGTACCGCGTTGGTGCCTCTTGAAGGGATGGCTTGCGGTCATATTGAATTGTGGAGATCTGGCATGAGAAGATAACGATCATGTTACGCAGACTCCTGTAATCACTTGAGCAAAACGTTGTGTTTGTAATGCATCAGGGAGCCTGTCAGCGTCTGCCGTGTGCTAATGCCTTCACTAATGTACAGTAAGTGGCTCTGTGGACATGATTTTTTTCCACTGGTCTTTTTCCCGGCCGCCACTGAGACGTGATGAGGCTACGACTCTCTGACCTGTACTTCTGTCTGAAGACCACAAACGTCATTTACGGTGGCTCCCACCCTCTTTATGAGCGTCTAATATCGAAAATATATCCAAAGTGCAAACAAATGTGTTTGCTCTTAATATACATTCACAGACGTTCAGCTGCCATTGTGGTTTATCTATAGCCTATAAATGTTATATTAGAGCGGGCTATTAGAAGAACCTGGAACAACTTCAGCAACAGGTCATATGCAGCAAGAACATACCATTTACTTTCTCCATAAAGAGTAAACAGACCAAACATGAATTACGAGGTTCTTAATTGTTTTTGTGCTTCCACTGAAGCTGTCATTCAGCATAATTCATCTTCATGTTGTAAAGTCAAACTACTTTTAAATTTGTGATTATATATTCAGTGCCTTGCGAAAGTATTCATACCCCATCATTTTTTAAAGTTTTATGTTGCTACCTTAAGTTAAACTGCTTTAAATTACTTATTTTTCCCCACATCAATCTGCAGTCCATACACCATAATTACAAAGCAAGCCCAGAATTGTCATAACTCCATGAATTTATATAAAAAAAAATTAATACAGAAAAAAATAAAAACTGAAATGAGTACATTGCATAAGTATTCATACCTTAACGTGGTACTTAATTTAAGCACCTTTACAGCCTCAAGTATTTTTGGGTATGATGCAACAAGCTTTTCTCATCAGCATTTGGCAATTATCTGTCATTCTTCACCTCACCTCTTCACCTCTCAAGCTCTGTCGGGTTAGATGGGGGCAGATGCACATTTTCAGGTTTCTCCAGACATATCTGATAGGGTTCAAGCCCAGGCTGTGGCTGGGCCACTCAAGGACATTCACAGAGTTGTCTATAAGCCACTCTTGCTGGTTTCCTTCAAACATGATACTTAGAATTGAGGTTCATCAGACCAGATAATATTATTTCTCACAGTCTGATGGTCCTTTAGGCGCTTTTTTGCAAATTCCAAGTGTGTTTTATTTTGTCTTCTCTGAGGAGAGGATTGAGTCTGGACACACTGCCATAAAGCCCAGATCGGTGGAGTGTTGCAGTGATGTTTGTCCTTCTGTAGGTTTCTCCCATCTGCATATATGATCATGGAGCTCAACTAGAGTGACCATCAGCTTCTGGTCACCAGTCTAGACAAGGCCCTTCTCCATCAGTTTCTCAGTTTGGCCAGCTCTAGGAAGAGTCCTGGGCTGCATTTCTCAAAAGAATCATAAGCCTAAGTTGATTGTAGCTCCATTGGTTTCCATGGGTCTACAAATGTACTTAATCTTTCAATGCTTTTGGGAAACGCAGTTTCAAACTTCTTCCATTAAGGGTTACAGAGACTATGTGCTTCTGTGCACATTCAATGCAGCAGATTTGTTTCTGAACTCTTCCCCAGATGTGTGGCTTGATGCAATCCTGTTTCTGAGCTCTACAGGCAGTTCTTTTGACCTCAGGGCTTGGTTTTTGCTCTGATATGCATTTTCAGCTGTTAGACCTTTTATTAAGATATGTGTGCCTTTCCAAATTATACCTATTCTGGTTACCTCTGCTCGAAGTGTAGTAACTGTAGTAACAAAAGGAGTACTTATGCAATGGAATAATTTCAGTTTTTTTTTTTTTATTTCTAATAAATTTGAAAAGCTGCTACAGACCTGTTTTGTGCTTTGTCATTATGGTGTATGGAGTGTAGATTGATGTGGAAAAAAGTAATTTCAAGCAGTTTTAACATAAGGCTGCAACACAACAAATCGTGAAAAAAAATAAATAAATAAATAAAATAAGGGGTGTGAATACTTCCGCAAGGCACTGTATATATATGATTATATACATTTTTTAAATTCATTTATGTCGTGCACATTAAGTACAGTACTTTCCGTTCATATTTTTTTGGTTCAAACCAAAGATCAAACTTTAGTTTTGCAATTCAATTTGATCTGTGTAGAAGAAATGAATGGAAAAATACTTCTGGTCAGATCCAGTACTGCTGAAAATGGCGTTGCTTTAATGCTTTTCTCTGCATTTATCTACTGACTTATAAAACGGATGCCATTATCAAATTAAAAAAAGTTCATTTGAAAACATCAGTTGATCAGTAAAATGATGCTCTGTCAAATCACTGTGTAATGAGGAAAAATAACTCTGTGTACTATTGAAATTAGTTTATTCCAGTAACTTCTTACAGGATGTATATCAACAGAATTAACTGAATTAACACAAATGATACACAATCAAAAAAGCTCCAAACTTACCACCTTCGTTGAACTGTATTTTTGGAGCATCAGTTATATATTCACATTTATATATTCAGCATATTCACAGTTATTAAATCCATATTTATATAAAGACACATATATAGTCTTTTTGATTATATTTCAGTACTACTTTTATTCAGCAAGCACACATTAAATTGATCAAAAGTGAGAGCAAAGACATTTATGTTACAGAAGATTTCGATTTCAAATGAATGTTGTTCTTTTGAACTTTCTATTTATAAAAGAATCCTTTTTTTATAGAAATAAGTATTTATACTTGTGTTTTTGTGTTTCTGTGAGTGTTTCTGAAATTTCATGTTTGATCACAGGAATAAATTACATTTTATAATATATTTACATCGAAAACCATTAGTTAATATTGTAAGATTTTTTAAATAATATTGCAGCTTTTACTTTTAATCAAAAAGAAGAAAAAAAAAACAGCATTTGTGAGCAGAAGAGACTTCCTTCAAAAGCATAAAAAAACATAATTATTCCAAACTTTTGACCAGTAATGCTTTGATGCCACAACCATATGCAGTTTTTAAAACAAGCTAGACAGTCACTGCAACTGACAAAACATATATATATTTATTTTTTTTTTTTTACCCTTAGATTGCCAAGATGGCCTTAAATAACAATGAGCTCTTGTCCTCCTCTTCTGTCCTACAAGTCACTCCGTCCTCCAGCCCATTTGTCCTTCCCAGTCCGACTCTGAACATGTCAACGCGGGATCCTGCCAACTTCTCCGACACGACTAGAGGTAGCGAGACGATCTTGAGCAACAGCATGGGAGCGGTCGCTGGCACGGCGATCCTCGGCCTCGTGTTCCTCCTCGGCGTCCCCGGGAACGTCTTCATCGTCTGGAGCATCTTGGCCCGAGCGCGGCGTCGCTCCATCACCACCCTCCTAATCCTGAATCTCGCCTTCGCTGACGGCTTCCTCATGTTGCTGACGCCTTTCTTCATGGTCTATTTGTTTCAGCGCAGCTGGATTTTCGGCCTGGTGCTGTGCAAAGTCCTGTTCTACCTCTGCTGTGCCAACATGTACGCTTCTATATTTCTGATCATGTTGATGAGTCTCCACAGGCTGGTGGCGATAGTGTGGCCGAAGCGTGTTGGCGCGCTGACGAATCGCAGGATGCTCACGAGGGTGCTGGTGGGACTCTGGGTGCTCGCTTTGGGACTCTCTGTGCCTGTTTTGGTTTTCAGGGCCACCAAAGAGGTCAGCAGAGAGCCTCAGAGTCTCGTGTGTGACTGCCATCACCCGCAACCACAATATGTGAGTCTTTTCTACATTAATATTTCAGATCAAAACTTATTACATGCACATCCTAGAGAAAGCACAATGAATTGAATGATGCTCTTCAACAGACTGAAAATTACACAGTAATGCATAACCCCTCAGCATATCCAAGATGTAGATGACTTTGTTTCTTCATCAGATTTGGAGAAATGCATCACTCCATCATTTGCTTCAATGGATTCCAAACAGCTGATAAAACATCATAATAATCCACAAGTAATTCACACCAATCCAGTCCATCAATTAACAGCTCGTGAAGCAAAAAGCAAGAAATTTATGAGAAACAAATCCATTATTACAACATTTTAACTTTAAACCATTGCTTCTGGCCAAAATATGAGTCCATAATCCATAATAACGCTTCCTCCAGTGAAAAAGACTATCCTCTGTTGTCCACTCACATCAAAATGTTTTGGCTTATAAACATTGCTTGATCTTTGCATATTTCTCTCCTAATTCAGATGAGATGAGTTTTTCTCTCGAGGAAGTAATATCTTGGATTAGTATTTTAGCCAGAAGCAATTTTGAAGTAAAAAACTACAAAAAAACCCTGATATTGCAGTGAGTTGGGATTTGATTTGCATAACATGCGTAACAGTTTGAATGTGCAAAATATGGTTTTGGTGTAACCTAGAAGTTATTTAAGCCTCAAAGCAATATTTGCTCATTGTAAGTATGCGTCAGTGCTTGTAAGCATCTTCGGCTGCTTCTGTTCTGGGAATGTTTTTTATCAGGTTTGTACATCTAAACTGTAAAGTTTGGAAGTGCGCTGGTTCAAGAATGTGTGCTACCAGGGTGGCGTGTCCATCAAAACACAGGGGATCCAGTCCTCAAACCATGATCTTTATTCATCAACAGAGGCATAGGAACCAAATCAAAGTTATATGGCAATCAAATATAGTGTTTTATGGTTTCTATAAACAGGAGACTAAGAACAAATATAATATGTACAACTTAAATATAATTAACAACATAGGAATTCAAACAATAAGTTACAAATCATATAATCTGAATTAATTTAACACTAAACAGTTTAACAATCAAATAGAAACACTGATACATATGATTGATAAATCACATGAAACGTAGACGAACATAACCTCAAGAATTAACATTATATAAAACATTACCAAAGAAATGAACTTACAGAGTCAGGAACACACCAACTCTACAAAACCTCTCTTTGAGGAGAAGGAGAGGAATATCAGCTTCAGCTGGATGTAGTGATGTTATGTTAAAGCCCTACATTAAATTTAACATTTAACAATAACCTGTAGTGATGTTACATTAAAAGACTGTATCGGAGCTTGATTCGTTTTAGCAAAAGCATGCGAATCTATATGATGCTCGAAGCTTCAGTCGCCTGAAAACCACGTGACTGCTTCAGTATCTGAATACTTTTTTTTCAAACTAAGTGAATCTCAGACAATATCGTAGTTCATATATCATACAACTACCCAATATCGTAGTTTATATATTAAGCTCAAATAAACGTTGCCTATGCAATAACAGTCTAAGGACTGAGGCAAAAACAGACAGATCACAGATTTAATTTATGAGCTGGTTTCATTTTGCTGCCAGTACACAGACACAAATGAATGACTTTGACAATGACCATTATTTACAATAAAATAAAACAAGGAATCATTTATAGAACCAGATGTGAAACCACTGGCTGTAATGGAATACAGCACTTTGGAGGGTGCTATTACAACATAAAAAACGCTTTTTTTCCCACTACAATTGTGTTGAAAGCCTCGCTGGTTCAGAACGCTTCATTTCGCCATCACTAGCTGCATGTACACGCACAAACACACACGCACACACACACACACGGACACACACACACACACACACACACACACACGGACACACACACACACGGACACACACACACACACACACACACGGACACGCACACACACACACACACACACACACGGACACACACACGCACGGACACACACACACGGACACGCACACACGGACACACACACACACACACACGGACACACGGACACGGACACACACGCACACGCACACACACACACACACACACACACGGACACGCACACACGGACACACACACACACACACACACACACACAGTTTTGCCAACTAATTTTCAGGGGAAGTTGCTAAAGGAAGGTTGATTTGTTGTTAAAAGTTGCTAAATGATGTTGTGATGTCATTGCACGATGACATCATTACATAATTACGATGCAAAATTGTGTCACTACATCAAATTTCAGCAAAAAATATATATTTTATATGTTAATTTAGATTTGTTCGTAAAATAATATAATGTGATATAATATTAAAATATAACTATATTTTTAAATGCAGCATTGAATTATTGAACCCCTACACATTTTTGGACAATTATAATTATTATTTTTTTTCTTTAATTAGCTTGTAAACTAGTACACATTCTGAACAATTATAGTTTTAAGCAGTGTATTAACAGTTAGTTAGTGTGCTACACTCTAAGAAAAGACTGTAAAAATAGGGCATCGATCTAAATGTGAAGGAATTTTCCGTATTGATTGTTTACAGGCTTTTTCCTGCCTTTTACGCATAGTATTTTGTGTTTTCGTGTTACAGGGTTACAATGGATAATGAATAATGGATAACGGATAATGTTCTGGAAAATTACTAGAAGCTTTTCCATTTTTCTAGATATTTTTCTTACTAACTGATCAACAATTACAGGTACAAGCTACTCAACAAGGTGTATCCATAAATTAACAAATATTCAATTATTATTATTATTATTATTATTAAACTGAATAGCATCTAATCTAATTCCGGTGATGTGTGTACTGCTAGGCATCTTTGGTTTCCTCTTGTGTAATTTAGATGGAAAATGTGTTGAGTCACTTACCAAAATTTGCTAAAAGTTGCCAAATAAATTTTAAAAATAGCTAAATTTGTTCCTAGGTGCTTTTGAAAGAAAAAGTTGCTACAGGTGTGTGAAAAGTTGCTAAATTTAGCAACAAAATTGCTAAGTTGGCAACATTGCACACACAGGCAGCTAAATAATCGTTCAGTGCACCTGAGGGGGGTCAGCGCCACCCATGGCTGACTATGTCATGTGACTACATCAGAATTCTCAACATAAACCCTGCAATGTTTGGAAATTCTCCTTGGAAGTCTCTGTCAGTTTGAAAGAGAAAGGGAAAGGGTGAATGGCAGTAACTGGGCCTTTCTGAGTTGTTCAGGTTGATTTTTATAGCCTATCATTCTCATGTTCATTTTGCAGTTTGAATCTTCCTCTCTGTAAAGAACTTATCCACATCATGACATTGTCACACTGCATGAAGTTCCTGCCACAAATATTGTTTTGTGCCAAAAACATTTGGCAGAGAACTAAATTTTTCTTGTTTGTAATGTGTCCAGCAAGCCTTCTGGCAGACATATTGTCTATAACAAGATGAATAACAAACTATCTACAAATATCTGTTTGATCATTTTCCATTACGGCTCTGTTATTTCATGACAGTGTTGTTCCTCTGCAGGAGGTGATGCAGTATGGTATGGAAACTTTACTGGGCTTCTTGTTGCCATACGGCGTGATCATAGGCAGTTACGTGTGCATCTTACGTAAAATCCGCAAGACGCGCTTTCGCAGACGCATCCGCAGCGAGAAACTCATCCTGGTGATCATCATCACCTTCGGACTGTTCTGGCTGCCGTACCACATCATAAACATGGTGCAGGTGTGTGTCTGTCCATCAAACACTCTGTTTCTCAAATGTGAAAACAACCTAATTCATTTTTTTTCTCTCACACAGGTGGCTGCTGCTTTACATCCAGAAGATTCTCCCACAAAAGAAACGTGAGCAGTTTAAAAACACTCAAACCAGGACCTCAGCAACTCTAAAATGAAGATCAAATGCCAGAGTGCAGTATCTCTTAAACATATTTAAAATGTTGTAAACTGTGCTTGTTTCCTTACCTTTTCCATTAAGTGCAGTTAACTTTAAAGGGGTCATATGAAGTTACTAAAAATAATATTATTTTGTGTATTTGGTGCAATGAAAATGTGTTTACACGGTTTAAAAAAACACATTATTTTGCACATACCATACATTATTGTTGCTCTTCTCTGTCCCGCCTTTCTGAAACATGTTCATTTTTTACAAACCTCATTGTTCAGAAAAGCGAGGTATGCTCTGATTGGTCAGTTATCCAGTGCGTTATGATTGGCCGAATACCTCAAGCGTGTGACTGAAATGTTACGCCCAGTGTTGGGTAAATTACTAAAAAAAAGTAATCCACTACAAATTACTAGTTATTTCTTTAAAACTGTAATTTGATTTCATTACTGATTACTGCATTTTAAAAGTAATCAGATTACTAATTACTTTACTTCCAAGTTACTTTCGAGTTCACTTTACTGTAAGTTATCAAACCTAAAAAAAATACACTACAAAGAGAAACTGATTAGTTCTTTCATTAATTTAATATTGACTGAAAAAAAAATACATAGCCTAAGTATTTTGATACATAGCATATTATTTGTATACCCCGATTCACTCCCAATATCAACAAAACTTTTCTTTTTTGGGGTTTTGTAAAATAAAGAAAACAAATAGGGTCGCTTTCTGCATTCTCAGTCTCCGTGAATATCTTCCTGAAAGGAGTATGCACAAACAGCTTGTAACACTCTAAAGACAAAGGAAAACATGAAACCACATCATATGACCCTTTTAAGTAGCTAATGTTTGGGTAAAATTGACTCGTTTCATTTAGTTACGTTGACAAGGAAAGCTATGCTTCAAAATGGTTAAATTCTGCTGTAAAGCACCTCTAACAAGACAATATTGTCATTAGGTTATACAGTCCAGAAATCCAACGCAAACTTATAGGTTTTTAAATTGCTTTTATAACATCTCAAATTTTTATAGAACAAATAAGCGTTAAAACACCAACCAGCTGTTCTTCCTTCAACAGCCTAAAAAAGATCAGGACGAAGCTGCGAGCACTCACCTCTACCGTGGCCTTCGTCAGCAGCTGCATAAACCCCGTGCTTTACACCTTCGCCGGTAAGTCGTTCATCCGGCGGGAGGGTCTGGCCTTCATGGCGCGGCTGTTCGAGGGAACGGCACTGGAAACGACGCGGAGGGGCCGGCGCAGCAACCAGAACAGCCGTGACCGAGAGAAGGAGACCGATGAGGGAGACAGTCTCAAAGATAAGGACTCAGACTCCACCACCACCACAGCTAACGCAAACTCGGTTATTAAAGTTGTGCCGCAGAAAAACGGCAAGTGAGCGTCTGGCTGCGGCTCATTACGGGGAACTCAAACGTTGGGCTGTGCGTTGTTCCGGTGTTGCACGGTGGGTAAATCAGGACAGCTTGTGCTTTTGTAACAGATGGAGGTCAATCCAAGTTTATATATTATGGTGTACCCAAAAACAAAAGAGTAAGGAGCCCAGTGCCTCAGCCAAACCATCACCAGGCCGAGAACTGAGACAGCCACGTGGGTTTTATATTGTACATTGACTAATGGGCTAAACAAGGAACAGGTTCTAACCATTGAAAACGTGACAAAGAAAGTCCACAAATCCGACCTGGAATCCTCTGCTTTCAAAAAAGTAATGGATCCAAAGATTCAAGACTGAAAGGGTTAATGTTGGTTTAACATGGAAAATTAAGAGGGAACCCAGTATCCAAGTCCTGTTTTCTTTCAAATGACTTTTCCATGACATTTCCAGTAGTTCATGATTAATGTTTAAGGATTTTGTTTTGATTAAAGATTTGTCAGAGTGCACTCAAATAAATACTTTACAACTGCATTATAAGAAAATGCATAGAAATGTCCATGATATTTACAGTGAACCCGTATGACAGTAAAAGAGGGTGAATCAGGGTATGACACTTTTTTTTTTTTTTGTCATTGCAGCAATGAATGAGGTAAATCCAAGTTTAAGGATTTATGTCTGAACCACTAAACAATTATTTACTTTTTTTTTAATAAATGTGTACTAAGTCATCAGTCATATTAAATGTGATGATTTTGTATTAAAGGAAGAGTTCACCCAAAAATGAAAGTTACCCCATGATTTCCTCACCTCAAGGTGACTTTCTTCTTTCAGACGAATGCAATCAGAGTTTTATTAAAAATGTCCTGGCTCTTCAAGCTTTATAATGGCAGTGAATAGTGGTCAAGATTTTGAAGCACAATAAAGTGCATCCATTCATCATAAAATACGGCTACATCATACACTGGAACGCCTCTCTCACGTGAACGTGCATACAACAGCGGAAGCTAAAGATTATGGTTTGTATAGTTTTAAGTATGGATATCATTCTTACACAAACATGTCGATCCCACTCTTTAGACCTTTGGTAGGCCTTTATTAACCCCCTGGAGCTGTGTAGAGTATGATGGATGGATCTATGGAAGCACTTTATTTTGCTTCAAACCTTGACCACACTTCACTGCCATAATAAAGCTTGGAAGAGCCAGGACATTTGTCTGAATTTAGATGAAAGTCATATACGAATGGCTTGAGGGTGAGTAAATCATGGAGTAATTTTCATCTTTTTGTGAACGCTCCCTTTAAATGTGAAGATTTACGATGCATGTATCCATGTGTGTCTGTCTTTTGGGATTACAGGGAATTTGAGAGATCAAATTAAAAACTAAGGCACTTCAGTTATGATCAGTTGAAAATGTGTAAATATCAGCCTTGTGGTTTTACTATATGTCATTCACTGTGTGTGAACTGATCGACTGTTTAATAACGTTCAGATTGTACATAAAGAGTAATGATGAACAATGTTAAGAAATATAAATTCTGAAAATGAGGAAATGAAACAACGATTCTCAATAAATCAACTCTTTCACATCACAGTTATCTGTAGAAAATCACCCATTACTGTTAATCATTCTCAATTATTTTAATGTTACTTGAACCAGAGTTGTAAAATTCATCATTTCAGTTTTACCTTTTTGTAGTAACTTTTTAACTTTTTTCAGTTTTAACTGACCTTTAAAAGTGGACACTCGGTAGATTTTTTTAATCTAATTTACATGTTGAAATATTGTTAAGGCCGGCCTTTTTTTTATAATAGTCTACGAAAGGAACTAGAAGTGACCTAAGCAATTAATAACAAGACGCAACAGCTCTCTATAGAGCAGCATGAGGTTTGCGCAAGCAGCGTCTCTGAGGCCGTATTGAACGAAATGTGATTAGAATAAGATTGTGAGTCTGAATTTGAAATGAAGTTAGAGCCATGTGCTTGCAGTGCACAACTGCTTAGTAAACAAAAGCCTTGTCTGTTTCATTCAGATCAAAGTAAGTTCTTCGAGTCGGGGAGATCAGGCAAAAATACCTCGCCTGCCCTGTGCAGAAATCACCTGCATGTTGCGTCCCATCCTGGTTACAACAGGCTGGAAACGGACACACTCCCCTATTATGAAAACAACTCGAGGCATTTGGAAATCGAAGTAGCCTACTACTACTACACACAAACACACTGCAATTATCAGTAGGTTATGATCACAGGACATGGCTTCCCCATGCATATCAATTCAAATAAAAGAGAAAGAGAGTTACAGCATAAAATGCAACTGAAAGAAAACATACCAAAACAAATGATCCAAGTCACAGCAATGTTTTTCTTTTTGATGCATGTTAAAGTGTTCTTCGCTCTTTCCTGTCTGAGGCAATTGGTTGTTTCTCAAGTGATGTGTGTGAAGAGGAAGCAATGACGTTAAATAGCATCAGTATTTGAAAGATGTTAATGATAAGGACACTTCTGAGACACTGGTCAAAACTGATTCCATAGATCTGCTACTACGTTAGTGTGCTCGCATGCGGAAAAGTTTACGAGGAATTGAGGTAAGGCTGTTTGAGGTGCATTTATATTCTGGTTTGTGTGTGTGTGTGTCTGTGTGAGTTTTAAATCTAAACGAAGGGTCCTACGATACAAAATAAAGTCTTTTGGTAATGTTTTATTGAGAGTAAATTGGATTTGGTGACCTTTTTATCTAAAAATCTGATAATAGTCAATTTTCACATGATTGTGCTTGAAATGTTTTAAGGACTTTACAACATTTAACATTGCAAGACGAGCGAATATCTGTCATAAATGTGTAAAACAGGGTTAACACCCCTATCAGCAGGAAACGCTTCACAGAATATAGATGACTCGCAGCATAACTGATATAAAAACAATTTATGACTTTAGCCTATATATTAACTTTAACCAAAATCATATTCACAAAAAAAAAAAATCAAGTAGGTCACCATAAGGATCGTTTTTTTTGTTTTGTTTTGTTTTGTTTTTAAATGCAAGAACTGCAACCATAAGCATATTTTGATTGGGCAACGATTTCAGTGTAACAGCTTGTGGTGTGCATTAAAAAAAACCCCACACGCTTCCTCAGGATTTTGCGCCACGTGTGTCACATTAATATGTCCTGTTAAATTAGAGGAGTTAAACTTTGAACAAACAGACTCAAGCAGTGTATCGTTGTGCTCAGTCTAGAGTTTCCTGAAAGCAAGAGAAAGTGTCAACTCTGCGAAGTCGAAAGGGTAAATGTTGGGTTGAGGACTGACAATTTAGAGGAAACCCAGTATCCAAGTCCTATTTTCTTTCACATGAATTTCCATGACTTTTCAATAACATTTCCAGTAGTTCATGATTAATGCATACATAGCAATTTCTATGACATTTACAGTGAACCCGTATGACAGTAAAATAGGGTGAATCAGGGTATAATTGAGACTTTCTTGTCATTGCAACAATGAATGAGATAAATCAAAGTTTGAGGATGTATGTGCTTAATTATGTCTGTACAACTGCTATTTTCACTCTTTTTAAAAATAATTATATAATAGGTCATCAGTCATATTAAATGTTATGACTCATTGGGATAGTTCACCCAAATGTGAATGTTCTGTGGCACATACATCTAAAAATCGCAGGCATATAGTGGAATTTGATTTTTATTTATTTATTTTTTTATGTGGATTTATAGCAACCAAATGGGGAACTGCTCTTTGTGTTGGGCAATATTACTACTGCGAACACAGCAAAACAAATAGGCTACTATTTATATAGATAGATAGATAGATAGATAGATAGATCTGTGTAACCACAAACTGCTTCATAGGCAAAAAGGAAAGTGATCTTGTTTTTTCCTCTCTCTCTGTTTACTTTATCTCCACAGCAAATACGAGAAACAACACCGTTAACTTTGAACCAAATGGCCACTCTTGTCCCTACAAAGCCCTCAGCCCTATCTGGGCCAGCTCAGTCTTCCATCGCAGCCGCCGCGCCTTCCACAGCATCCCTGTCCCTGTCCAGTCAGATCGGGATTGCTATCCTGGTCATCGCCTTCGTGTTTGGTTTGCCCGGGAACCTGTTTGTGGTTTGGTCGGTTCTGTGTCGAGTGCGTCGCCGCTCCATTACATGCCTGCTGATCCTGAATCTGGCCGTGGCGGATGCGCTGGTCCTCCTGAGCGCTCCGCTGTTCATCCGCTTTCTGGCGAAAGGGCACTGGGAGTTTGGAGCTGCCATGTGTAAGACGGTCCATTACCTGTGCTGTGTCAACATGTACGCTTCCATCTACCTGATCTGCCTGATGAGCATGGACCGCTGGCTGGCCGTCACAAAGCCATATCTGTCTCAGAGGTTGAGGACCAAGAAAAGGCTCCTGTCCATCATGTCGGGCATCTGGGTGATGGCTTTTCTGATGGCTTTGCCCATGCCGTTCTATCGGTACGTTTGAGTTACAATCACACTGAAACACAAATCACACTTTCTTCAAGCAGTTACATCAGTAAGAGCAGACTCCTAACAGATAGATCTGATTGGGTCAACCTATAGCCTAATTCAACACGTAATGCACAGAGGTGGACAGTAACAAATTACATGTACTTGAGTATTGTACTTAAAGGGGTCATCGGATGCCCATTTTCCACAAGCTGATATGATTCTTTAGGGTCTTAATGAAAAGTCTATAACATGCTTTGGTTAAAATTTCTCAATGTTAGTGTAAAACAACACTGTTTTTACCTTGTCAAAAATAGCCCTGTTCATAGCAAGCTGTTTCCTTGTGTGTCGCTTCAAAGGCTAATGATCTCTGAGAGATGGTAAACTTTAGCCACATTCATCGTGAAACTTGCTAACTAGTACATTATTAGGAAAGGCGATTTGCAAAGATTCATAAAAAAACAACTTTTACTCACTTCTTCTGTAGGTGAGGCAGGATCACGAATGATTCGCGCAAACATAAATGCCTTTAGGTAGATCAGGGGGCACATTCCCTTCAAAAACAAAGGGAATCCTCTGGGTCTTCAGCAGCTCAGATGTCGGGAGTAAATGACGAATGCCATGTTCATTATTACATCCAACAACAAAGCACTTCAATCGCTTCTACTCCAGTGGTGAAACAATGGCGGACTGATGACAGCTCACTCAGGGTGGGTCTATGCTGAAACGCTAGTGTCAGTCAACAATCGTGGAAAGGGCCTGTGCAGAACTACGCAATTCTGTCAAGAATCTGAGAACAGCTTGATATGAGAAAGGGGTCTGAATTTATCTGGATTTTTAAAAAAAACACTGTGTGGATTTTTTATCATTATAGGGTGGTTGTGTACACATACTGCCAAGACACATTTTAGTTCAAACAACTTGTAAAAATTAATTTTGCATCCGATGACCCCTGTAAATATACTTTTTAAATATCTGTAATTGAGCATTATTATCTGTACTTGAGTATTATTATTATCTTACTTGAGTATTTTTTTTTTTTTCTGGAAACCTATGACTTTAACTTCACTACATTTGACAAATATCATACTTTTCATTTCTCTACATTTCTATCTAGGTCCTTGAAGTAGAAATTTGTTACTTTGTAGCAGCTTTGAAAGTCAGTGGGTTATTTTTTTTTTCTTTTTTCTTTAAAACATGTCTTATACAGTTACTGTTGAGTTGCTGGGTTTTAAAATAGGTTCAACTTTTTTCAGTATTTACAGCAATTTCACTGGGGGGGGGGGGAGGGTATAACTACAGTTTATATTTGTATAACTACAGTTTTACTACAAACACTATGGTTAAACTAAGGTTAGTGTAGCAAAACAATTTTTAATTTGTGGTTACCATGGTTTAACTATAGTAACCATGTTTTTTTTTATTACTATTTGTGGTAAAACCATGGTTAATGTCGATTCATTTCATCACCCACAACTGTTAAAAGAGCTTTAAAAAAACTGCTCGTCAACTTTGATATCCTGTTTATTGCGCATGTCAAACAAGGAGGAGGAGTTCACTAAACACATAGCCTACATTTCAAAAGGTGTACTTGAAAATCATAAGTGACTGGACATTATCAATCAAGAACTTAAAGAAGTAGTATAAATGAGATTTATTAATAAGCAAGCCTTAAAGGGTTAGTTTGCCCAAAATTGAAAATTCTATCATTAATTACTCACCCTCATGTCATTCCAAACCTGTAAGATCTTCGTTCATTTTTGGAACACAAATTAAGATATTTTTGATGAAATCTGAGAGCTCTCTGACCCTCCATAGACAGCAAGGATATTACCACGATCAAAGCACAGAAGTGTAGCAAGGACATTGGTAAAATAGTACATGTCACAGAATTTTCCTTTTTGGGTAAACTAACCCTTTAAATAGCCTACTCATTACCAGTGTTTACATGTAATGGAGTTACATAATTTAATTACAAAATAAATATACAGTGCCTTGCGAAAGTATTCATACCCCATAATTTTTTTCACATTTTGTTATGTTGCTGCCTTATGTTAAACCACTTTAAATTATTTTTTTCCCCATATAAATCTACACTCCATACACCATATTGACAAAGCAAAAACAGAATTGTCACAACTTCGTAAATTTATTAAAAATAAAAAACTGAAATAAGTACATTGCATAAGTATTCATACCCTTAACTAAATATTTAGCTCAAGCACCTTTACAGCCTCAAGTCTTTTTTTGTTTGATGTGACAAGCTTTTCTCATCAGCCTTTGGTAATTATCTGCCATTCTTCTCCTCACCTCTTCACCTCTCAAGCTCTGTCGGGTTAGATGGGGGCAGATGCACATTTTCAGGTTTCTCCAGAAATATCTGACTGGGTTTAATCCCAGGCTGTGGCTGGACCATTCAAAGACATTCACAGAGTTGTCTATAAGCCACTCTTGCTGTGTGTTTAGGGTCATTGTCCTGTTGGAACGTGAACCTTCTGCCCAGTCTGAGGTTCTGAATGCTCTGGACTGGGTTTTCATTAAGGCTCTATCTCTATATTTTGGTGCATTGAGCTTGTCTTCTACTCTGATGAGTCCCTCAGTCCCTGCCGCTGAAAAACAGCCCCACAGCATGAGGCTGCTACCAGCACACTTTACTTTTGGGATGGTACTCTGCAGGTGATGAGCAGAGCTGGTTTCCTTCAAACATGATGCTTGGAATTGAGGTTCATCAGACCAGAGAATCTTGTTTCTCACAGTCTGAGGGTCTGTTAGGTGCTTTTTTTGCAAATGCCAAGTGTGTTTTCATGTGTCTTCACTGAGGAGAGGATTGAGTCTGGCCACACTGACATAAAGCCCAGATCGGTGGAGTGTTGCAGTGATGTTTGTCCTTCTGTAGGTTTCTCCCATCTGCATATATGATCATGGAGCTCAACTAGAGTGACCATCAGCTTCTTGTTCACCACTCTAACCAAAGCGCTTCTCCATCAGTTGCTCAGTTTGGTCAGGAGGACAGGTCTAGGAAGAATCCTGGTTGTTTCAAACTTCTTCTATTAAGGGTAACAAAGACTGTATGCATTTGTGACCCTTCAGTGAAGCAGAATTTGTTTCTGAACTCTTCCCCAGATGTGTGGCTTGACACAAACCTGTTTCTGAGTTTTACAGGTAGTTCTTTTGACCTCAGGGCTTGTTTTTTGCTCTGATATGCATTATCAGCTATTAGACCTTTTATTAAGACGTGTGCCTTTCCAAATCATACCCATTCAATTGAATTTGCCACAGGTTAACTTCACTCTAAGTGTAGTAACATCTATAAGCAATATGAATACTCTAGAACTAAATTTCAGTTGTCCCATTTAGGGGTATGAATACTTATGCAATGGAATTATTTAAGTTTTTTAATTTTAATAAATTTGCAAAGATGTTAAAAACCTGTTTTTTTTGTTTGTTTTTTTGCTTTACCATTGTGGTGTGTGGAGTGTAGATTGATGTGGAAAAAAAGTAATTTAAAGCAGTTTAACATAAGGCGTCAACATAACAAAATGTGAAAAAAAATTAAGTGGTATGAATACTTTCGCAAGGCACTGTAACTGTTATCTGTTACAGTTTCTGGGGAAAAATGTGCAGTTCAATTACAGTTACTTTAAACTGTTAACGATTACAAAGGGGGTTACATCTGACTATTTTAACTAGTGCTGTCAAATGATTAATCACGATTAATCACATCCAAAATAAGCGTTTTTGTTTACATAATATATGTGTGTGTACTGTGTTTATTATGTATATATAAATGCACACACATACATGTATATATTTATTTTTATATAATTTATATTATATATAAATACATTTAATATATAAACATAACATTTTTCTTAATTATATACATGAAAGTGTTAGTATTTATATATACATAATAAATATACACAGTATACACACACACACACACATACATATACATATATATATATATATAATGTAAACAAAAACTTTTATTTTGGATGCGATTAATCGTGATTAATCATTTGACAGCACTAATTTTAACACACACACACACACACACACACACGTTTGTTTCTGTGAATTGAGGGGACTTTGCATAGACTTCTATTACTTTTATACTGACCAAACAATATTTTTTATCCCCTAACCCTAAACCTACCCCTTACAGAAAAAAATTGCATCCTTACACTTTCACATAAACATCATTTACTACTTTTAATATTTTTCCCTCGTGGGGACTGCAGCCCAGTCCCCACAAGGTCAAAAATTTCAGGTTTTACTATCCTTGTGGGGACATTTGGTCTCCACACTGTAGCATAAACAAGTACACACACACAGACAGATTTAATTCATTTCTTTTCCAAATTGCATCGACTGCTCTAAAATATGAGACACCAATGTTTCAGAAGTTTCGGACACAGAATAGGACACATGCCTATTTGATTTTTAAAATGAATAACATTTGAAAACTTTCAGTAGAAATTTAGAAAAGTAATCAAAAAGTAATCAAATCAGTTACATTAATAAAGCAATTGGAATAGTTACACTACTTATTATATTTTAAATAGGGTAACATATTTCATTTACAAAGTAACCTTCGCAACTCGTATCAACAACTAGGACCAGCACTATTGGTTTTATAAATAATTGTAATCTTCTTTATGTCCTTCTTTTTATCTGACAGTCAACCTGTTTCATTGTGTTTTTCATATCTTCTTTGCACCGACAGTATCGTGAAGCCACTCAGTCCAGATATGCATGTGTGTATGCCGTATCACTGGGAGAGCGTCGCTCATGAAATCTTTCAGTACCTGTGTGAGACTATCCTGGGTTTCCTGCTGCCCTTCACCTTCATCCTGTTCTGCTACATCTCAGTGATCTGTCGGCTGCGTAGAGCAATGTTCCAGCGCAAAGAAAGAGGAAACGTCCTCATCCTCATCATCATCGCTGCGTTCACCGTCTTCTGGCTGCCGTATCACCTCATCAACGTCCTACAGGTGAGCGACACCTCTCAATATATGATGCTGTGAATATCTCATTACCATAGCCTGCATCACGTCACCTCACAACATCATGATTACATGCCAGAGGAAAAATATTCAAATTCAGCCTTGCGAATAATATCCCTTGTTGTTCATTCTTGTTTTTAAATCCTTGAAAACAACTGGATTTTATCAATATTTTGTCTCAGTTTGAAAGTTTAATTTAACCTGTTGACCACAAACCCACTTGACTTGATGATTGTCTTGAAAGGTTACTTATAGCAATTTATTTAAGGGCGTGCCTATTTAGGCCACTAAGTGCAAATAGACCCCCTTGTTGGCAAAGACTATTTATACTAACTCCGCCCACTAAGGAGTGATTGGATTAGTCAACACTAAAAAAAGACAATCCTTCAGCATCAGTTTCAGTGGCGTAGATGGTAAGCACATGCTTTTTGACGCGATCGACCGAGTTCAAACCCGTCTTTTGCCGAACTTTTTTCTCCCTTTTCAAATCTCATATCGCATCATAAAGGCATTTATTTTCAATAAAAATGAAGGAAATAATCAAAAAGTTGAAAATAAAAGTATCGGGTAGGGTTAGGGTAGGTGTAGGGAGGGCTTTATTGTCCCAATAAGGTGGCATCCATTTAATAGTTTGAATTAAAACTATAATTTACACTCAATACGTTATTATTGTTTTATAATGTACTACAATACTGAGGTGCAGATAATTGCCACTATTTGTAATTAGTATATAAATAGCAGAAAATCTTGCTATTTTAACAGAGTGTAAATAGAATCTATAGCTATTTGCACTTAGTGTAAATAGATCTATCGCTAAAAAAATATTCTATTTACACTTGGTGCAAATAGCCGCTGCCTTTATTAAATGGTTATTAATTTGAAACTATTTTGAAATCATTTGCTGTACGAAGATGAGTAATTTGAATGTCCATTCTGATTGGTCAGTTTACTAATGAGAATTTTTTAAGCTGTCAACTCACTTCATGAAAGAAAATAAGACCTTTTAAATTAAAAAATCATTTGAGTTATACAAATTAGTGGATGAATTGTTAAAAACAGCATTTAGTTTGATCACTTTTAATTAGGGATGTACTGATCAGGTTTTCTATGCCCCGATCCGAGTCACTGAATATTGAGTATCTGCCGATACCAAGTCCCGATCCAATACTTGTATATTCTTAGTGTTTGCACAATCCAAGCACAGTACATTAAAGTTATTAAAATCAACCCAATGCTTGTGCAGAGAGTAAAAGTAATATATATGTTTATATAGGCAGGGTTATGTAATATAAACTCTTTATGTGTATACATATGCACAATGCTGTATAAAATCATTGAAGGAATATGGGACTACTGATATAAACTGCTTGTATTTTATATGTACAATAAGCAGAATAATTGCAACATAATGGTAAAAAAGTGGAGATAATTTTAGAAGCTTGCTGTGTCAGAATGCCAGTCTGTCAGTCAAACCCGACGCAATGCGTTATGACAATGACATCTCTGATGGTAGAAAAGAAGTAAACGATAGCTAAATGAACGACTGATCGTTACAAAAGTATGCAATCAAATCCACTGAAGCTCAAATGTGAGTGCCATGCTAGAACAACCTCACTGGTTCTTAAGAACAAACGCTTCTTTTGATTTTAATGGTGGCTGAGCACACATTTCAGTGTCTTATTTTCCTTTTAATGGCGGTTGCCAAATCTACTAGAAGGAAAATACTGCTACCTACTGCACGTCATAGGCATTACAGCTGATATAATACAAGGATCAGGCTGAGGAGAGCCGACACGATCAGTTAAAAAAAATAAATAAATATGTTTGATCGGCCTCGATCCCGATCCTACAGATCGGCTCGGGCTTCTCTACTTTTAATACATTTTTAAGGATGCTCAGCCTCCCTTGCTCTAACACATTGGTCTCAAACTCAATTCCTGGAGGGCCGCAGCTCTGCACAGTTTAGCTCCAATCAGCTCCAAATCACACCTGCTTGGAAGTTTCTAGTGATCCTGAAGAGCTTGATTATCTGGATCAGGTGTGTTTGATTAGGGTTGAAACTAAACTGTGCAGAGCTGTGGCCCTCCAGGAATTGAGTTTGAGACCAATGGTCTAACAAACTATCAATTATTTTCTTGTGTGTGAAATATAAAGTAGGCTGTGTTCAATAAGGTACATTTTCTCTCATTTTATGTCAGCTCACAAAAGCCCTTGTCATTTCTCTTTCTTGTTGGTCTGTTCTCACAGGTGATTGGTGTGATGCAGGGCTCCTCCTCT
>JAFVLL020007585.1:0-30433 GCA_021397915.2 Tor tambroides
CGCTGCGTCTGAAAACGCTAGGGGAACGCCTCCAGCATGAGCAGCTCTGAATATCGTGTGCAACCTATCCAATGGATGGGCGAGACGTCACGGATGGGGTGACGTAAGGACCAGCCGGTATAAAAGCACGTGCGGTGAAACCGGTGTCAGCTTCTAGGAATGAAGCAAGCACTGGCAGGGATGCCAGAAGTATGGCCTCGAGACGCAGCGTCTCGTTCCCTCGAGGAACCAGGATTATATACGTAACCTGAGGCGTTCCTCTTCTGGAACTTGAGCTGCATCCGAAAACGCTAGGGGAACAAAATACCCAAGCCGCCAGGCTTCCCAAATCCATACCCAGTGTGTATCCCTGCGGAGCACACCTAGGGCGAGAGGACGGAAGAGCCTGGAGTAGCCCGCATGTCAAGGCCATAAAATCTGACAAAGGTCAGGGGTGTAGACCATCCCGCAGCATTGCAGATGTCCTGTATTGGGACACCTGCGAGAAAGGCCTTGGCGGCCGCCACACTTCATGCTGAATGAGCTCTGACTCCTATCATCGAGGGGAGCTAAAAGGACTCATAGGCAGTGTTGATAGCATCCACAATCCACCGACTAAGGGTCTGCTTTGTAGCAGGCAGACCCCTCTTAGGGGGACCGTAGCATACTAGCTATTGGACCGCCCTTCTCCACATGGCAGCTCTGTGGACGTATGCGTCCAGTGCTCGCACTGGACACATACAATTAAGCTTTTGCTGGTCAGGCTCCTGAAAGAGAGGAGGACAGAAGGCCTGCAGTACGAATGGCCGTACTGGAGGCCTCAGCCCCAATGCACCGCAGAGGAAAATGTGTAACTAGCGGGTTTCTGCCCACTGACTGCCCACCAAGAGAGGTGTAGTAGGCTGAGATTTCCGCCACATAAACCTTCAAGGTGGAGTGGGTCAACCCTGCGGAGAGTTGGACCTGCAGGAACTCCAGAACTGTACCAATCGGGCAGTTGACTGGGTCGAGCTAGCGGTCTCCGCACCATGAAGTGAAAAGTTTCCACTTCAAGACGTACAGTTTCCTCGTTGAGGGAGCTCTGGATTGAAGGATGGTCTCAACAACCTTGGTTGAGAGACCGGAAGCTACGAGTTGTGCCTCCTCAGGGGGCACACCCACAACTTCCACATCTCCGGGCAGGGGTGATAGACCCACACTTGTGAGAGGAGAATCCTTCTGACGGGAATCTCCCATGGAGAGCCGTCAAGGAGAGAAATCAGGTCCGAGAACCATACTCGGCCCCACCAGAATGGTGCTACTAGAAGTAGACTGACCTCGTCCCGGTGCACTCTCGCCAGAACTCCCAGGAGCAGAGCGATCGGGGGAAAAGCGTACGGACGAAGCCTCGGCCACGTCTGTACCATAGCCCCTACCTCGACAGGATATCTGCTCCCATATTGAGATGCCCAGGAATGTGAACTGCTCTCAGCGAGAGGAGTTTGTCTTGGGACCACCCAAGGATCTGGTACGCCAGCCTGTACAGGGGGCGTGAACGCAGACTTCCTTGGTGGTTGATGTAAGAGACCACCGCTGTGTTGTCAGTGCGCACCAACACATGGCGATCTCTTAGGTCTGGGAGGAAGTGTTTCAGTGCTCGATTGATGTGCCACCTGAAATGGCGACCACTCCACAGACCGCGGGCAGGGTGGCCATCCATGTCCGCTCCGCAACCGGAGAGGGATGCGTCCGTCGCTAGCGTTACACGGCGACAAGGAGCTCCCAGCACCAGGCCCTGAGACAAGAACCAGGGTTGTCTCCACATGTCTAAGTGCCATCTATGGTCTGATCTCCATAAAAGTTTGCTTGCTTCTTCTTCTTCTTCATAATAATAATAATAAATAATAATAAATGTCAATAATAAACATTTTCTTTATAATTATTGACCTAGAGAGTCCAGATAATTGTGCTGCAGTCGTTTTATCGAGGTTGAATGTAAAACCTAGGACTACTTCACGAAAGTAATATTTTCAACTCATCTCTGAAATTTTAACGAACGTTTCTATTGGCAGCAGTGATCCTAGAGGCAAAGTTGTTTAGAATGAGGAAATCTATCATGGAATTAATATTGCATGCATGTGTGGGAAAGGAAAATGTGTAATATATAATCATTGACACACCTGAAAAACGCAATGGCGCCCCCAGGTGGCCAATTTCTTTCAAATGCCTCACAGATCCATCAGTCAAACACGCTCGGTGAGTTTTGTTTGATTGGCCTCTGTTAACCTCAGCTGTGTCTGAAATTGCCCTACCATCAATGGCAGAAAAGAAAACAGAACAATATAGAGAGAAATAGCACAAACAGCAAAAACAAATATTGTTGCCAGATCATCATATAACAATGTCACAGGAGGTAGAAACTATAGTAAAATATTTTATTAGAGACACACAGACTCCGCTTTTCATGACTGAATCGTGTTTTTAATAATATCACATAAACATACAAAGATTTTTCAAGTTAATTTCAAAAGAAAATAGTGTTTCTGTTGGTTTTACTTCAAAACACTTTTCCCTTGGCTAATGTAAAGGTAAGGAACACAGAAAGGAAAAGAGTGCAAAAAACACAACATTTGTCTTATTAAAAACAGCTTATTGTAAAGCAGATGAACACACCAAAAAAAAAAAAAAAAAAAAAAAAACCTGAAAGAGACATGAGGTAAGACAAATGACACAACAGGACTTTCCTCCTCACATCCCGACAAATAAAATCAACAAACTAATCAGGACCTCATGAAATGCCACAGAAGTTCACAACTGCAGGTAAGAAAACGGGCTCATTTTTGCACATTACAAAAACGAATATAAAAATATATATACCAAATGTATGAAGACTTACTCGAATTTAACAGCATTGTTTTTAGCAAGTATACACAATTTTGCTGTTAACATTCCTCCTGACAAACATCACATTCAGTATTTTTCAGGTTTAACTCCAGAATAACAACACTGCGTCCAATTACAGTCACTGTGCATCATAAATACTCTCAGCAAAGTGTTTCACCAACTACCTGATTTTTAAAGGCCACATTAATACACAAAACAGCTATAAATAAGTCATTAACTGGTTGATTTCTCCAAATAGTGCAGTTTCAGCTGATCCTCTTCTCTCCATCATTTCCTAATTCTCTTTAGTGTCTCTTTCAATGAAAGTATCGAAATGATAAATGATATTACATTATTTAAAAGCAGTCTCGTCCTGGGTCTGATTCACCATCATACCAAGTCCCATAAGCAATGTCTTTCGGATTCTGTGTCGAGATATTAACATCATTCTCCTGTAAGAAAACACAGATTCACAACTGGTAACAGTAAGGAGGAGGACTGATGAACAGTAAGTCATATCTTGTTAATACTTACATTTTCTTTATTGATGGTTTATATTTCTTTTGGCGACAGTAAATCACACCAGCAGTTACCGCCGCAACCATCAGCAGAATAACAACAGCGACACATATTCCTACTGCGGGAACTAAAGACAGATGTTCATGTGAATGACATTCCATCCAGTATTTAAGAATATTTTGGACTGATATTTACACCTTTTTTATAATTTGGTCAGCAGCTCTGATTTAACAAATAAATGTCACCTTCTATTGTTTTTATCAAAACAGCATCACAGCTCTGAGAGTGGACAGGAAATATATGCATTGAATGACTGAATTCTATACTCACAAAAGACAGCGACATTGAATCTCTTCTCTCTGGTGATACAAAATCTGCTGTTACCGATGAAGATCTTTAGTTTATATTCTCCAGAGTCTGTGTTTCTGATGTTCATGATGGTCAGAGATCCAGTCTGATGATCCAGCTTCAGTCTGTCCCTGAATCTCTCAGTGCCATTATTAAACCGATCACCTGTACATATCTTACTCATACTTACATTGATTTCAGCGATGCGAGCGCCATTAAAGTACCACGTCATTAAATAACTTGTGTAATTTGTTTCACCAGATTCTAAAGTGACAGTTTCTCCGTCAATCACGTGTCTCATTTGATTTCGTTCAGTAGCAGAAACACCTGAAACACAAACCAACAGTTGCTGGATGATCATTTAGTTTATTATTTAAACAGATAATAACAGAAGCTGGTCAGAAACGAGTGATTATACATTGTCAACTTCATCTGAACTCAACTGCAGCTTCTTGTGAAAAGCATTAACTGTTGAAACCAACAGCTTGCCAATGGAAATGGCTTAAGGCCCTTTCACTACAAGGATATAGTGACGAAGATACAGATCATTCTAAATATAAAAGAATAGCAGAGTCCACTACACTTCTATAATGATAGCAGCACAGGGAAAAACTTATAAGAAACATTTTTCCAGCTGATAAACAATAAAAACACTGACAGCCAATCAGAATCCATCCTGTTTCAAGAGCTCCAGCATTTTAAGACGACAAAACTGCATCACGCTTTTAATAAACAGAACAATATTGTGCTTTGCTGTGGACACTAATATAGCTGTCGTTATAATTAGTGTCCTATAGTCTGAATGGGACTTTAATCAAAATAAGCTGTTTAATAATGTATTGCAGGGGTCTGAAGCATGAACCCTTTAGTCTATATAGACATTGATAGAAACCAAACAGTCATTTTGTGTTATAGGACTACGCACGTCATTGTTGTTGCACAAGTGTCAATGACTGTATATTACATTTTCAGTATAAAAATAGATTTTTTGCACGTTGCTTTAAAAACCACAATTCATCAGTTGTTCACAGCTGTCAAATTATTTTACTGGATTGGCAGAGGCATAGATTTTAATTTTACTAGTCAGAAGGACAATTAAACATTTAGATTAACTTTAGGTTTAAGTTTATTAATATTCACATTTAATTTTTTTCTATCAGATGGACAATCCAGAATCGCTGAGTATCTGAAATTAGTGAGGGCTTTCTAGTAAAATGCAGACTGTTCCACCAACAAGAGTAGCAATGTACAGTGAGACATCTAAGATTATGTACAAGTCATCACTTTTACAAATAACTGGAGTGGAATTTCAAAAATATATTGATACGGATATTTTTATATTATTCCAATAGTCTGCATTGCTCATATCTTTTGACATGCCACATTTTTGTCCCGTTCTGGTATCATTATGTCAATTGCAATTTCGAGAGTAAATCCCACATTTATATGTAGATAGCACTTCCAAAATTTTCTGGGCTCTACTGACCCACGGTATAAAGTGAGATAATTCTACAAACTGCATTTGCAAAGCAAGTTTGTAAAGATACTGTATGTAAATTAGCATACAGGTAAAGACAATAACTTTAAATATCACTGTAAAAAAGAAACATATCAACAATACTTTAAGCATTTAAACATGTATTAAACGACTCACCATTGACAGTAACATTGAAGCTTTTTTCACTGTTGTTGCTGCTGCTGTTGATCTTCAGTTCATAAAGTCCAGAGTTTGTGGTTCTGATGTCTCTGATGGTCAGAGATCCAGTTTGATTGAATTTCTCAGTGCCATTATTACACTGAACATCTGTACAGATATGACCGAGATTTCCACTGATTTGAGCAATGCAAGCGTGATTAAAAAGCCATCTAATACAATTTTGTTGGTTTGTTTTAACATCAGTGTGAAAAATGACTGAATCTCCCTCCTTCGCTGATACTGAGACTACATCTGATCCAACACCAGATGCACCTGAAGAACAAACAGTTAGCATAAGTCAAGCAAAATATACAATAGTACTGAAGAACACCAGAAATATCAGATCTCAGTCTCAGACCCCAGATCCTGTCAGAAAATAACCGTTTTGTCTGGTAACAGAACAACTAGTCTGCAAAGTTGTAAACGTAACAAATAAAGGTCTTACCATTGTCAAGTAAAAACGAGATCACAGCAAGCACATTAAAAAGAAGCTTCATTTCCACCACTTTTCCCCTCAGAAAATGAATCCAGATTCAGATTCATAAAAGTGCTCTGTTCTTCTGCTTTAGTGGCAATGCAATTTTATCACTAGTTTAAGTGTAAGCGCTAATGGAGCCTCCTTACGGAAGGTAGAGCGATGATGCAATGATCGCTTCTGCCGTTTTTTTATGCATATGCAAAACCATGAGTCGAGTCCAGAGAAAAAAGACAGAGCATCTTCTTTTGTCCCATAAGCACCTTCTGGTAGATGTTGTATCTACACGTTTTGAGATATATAAGTAGATTATGGTATTACATAAATGAATTACGCAAACAACACTGAAATGGGGGAAAAAGAATAAATAGCTAATGAATACACAAAAACCCTTGGTGTTAAAAAGGCCTCACACTGGGAAAGAATGACAACCTTATCAGTTGATTCATCAGATGTAACCCACAACACATGCTGCTTGACTCCACCCTAAGAACGCACAAAAGAGAATACACAAAATACAAAACAAGACAAACGCCATCTGTCAAATGGAAAATGCACATAAGGGAACAAAAGATAGGCAGGATCATAACAGTAAATACGTTGTAGTATGCTATGGTCAAGCATTTGCAACCAATAACAAGTCTGGAAATACAGCAGCAGAAACAATATTCAACAATCTCATTCCATGCTTTGGATAATTTTTGGACATTTCACTGCACACAGACTATCAAGTGAAAACAGAAATAGGGGGGGGGGTATGATTATTAGTCATTAGGAATTGTTATGCCGTTGTCCAAAACACAAGAAAATGTGGACCAGAAAAACTTCAGGATAGTAAGTCAATGAATATGTAACAGTACCAGTAACAGTAGTAGAGAATTTATTCAATACCATCACATCTTCACTATTTTCTTAAAGGTGAATATTTTTTTTATAATGGTAAAATACATTCTCTTAACCCAGTTTATTGTTCATTGATGACTATTAGTATGCCATTCATGGGTTTATCACCCCCAAAAGTGTGAACATCGAGCACCATCAAAACATTGAGAGCGATCTGCTCAAATCTGTCAATCACTATCTAGCTCAACCAATAGCTTGAGTTTGGGGTGTGGCTACTCTAGTAAGCAGAGCCAGAGGGTGTTTAGCCACTGCAAGACCATGATTGACGCCTTACATTGGAAAATACACTCAGCTTCAGTTACAGTAGTGCAAGACAAAATTCACTGCATTTAGACCATCAAAGATGAAACAGGTCAAGAACATGACAAAGCAAATGTGGGATTACGGTAAAACAAGCAACAATCGGCGCTTCAATCCCATACAGCATCGGGTGGTTTTTGAGCGTCGATCAGCCTTGGTTTTTTGGTGTGTTCCGTATACTGTTGCCTCTGGTCGGACGCCGTCAGCATTTTTTTGGCAAGTTGAATCAGCGGCAGAGTTTGTTGGCAAGAAAGAGAACTCTGATTGGCTATTCAGCTCAGCGAATGAGCGCACAAGAAAAAAAAAACAACATAACTGATGAAAGCAAACCAATGATGGAGTAACGAGGGAACGCACAGACACTTGTTGTCATTTTATCAGTTTCTTTCGTTCTAAATCCACAAGAAAATGACGAAGGGCTGACAATGCCAGTGCCGTTTACCACTTAGCAGGCATGATTGAAAACAAAATATATATACTTATGAGTACATCATAAATAGCATGGCTGGTGTAAACAATGGTAAATTGTGCTGCTTGCTTATCCACAGCAAGTTGTATATCCACAGTTCTAGCTGTTCTGGTTTCCCTGTTTAAATGCCGAAACAGACTGCCACCTGCTGAGTTATGTTCTCTCACACAAGAACAGAGCATTCATGGTAGCTGCCCGTTGGCTGTAATCTGTCCAGTGTGTTCTAGTGCAATGCAGGTGATGTGAAACCGCACGAGGAGACGCCACAGTCAGCTTTCTTCGTCACTAGTTTTTTGGCGTTGGTTTGGTGTGTCCCTGCTCTAAAACAGAGTGAAAAGTGACACAACTGATTCAAAAAAGGAATGACAGCCAGCTGTGCAACACTTCAGACTAAGCATTTGTGTAAATTTAGTAATTTATTGAGTCATTCTAAGTATTTTTTTTTTTACTTTATGAATACTGTTGTTTAAAGGGCATGACACACAAAAGTCAACATCAAAGAACTAGCGGTGAACGTGCTGTTGCTTTGTGTCAGCCGTGTCTTGGCCAAAAAGTTTCAAAACACACAATAAGGCCTACAGGTGACTGTCAGTAAGCATGCGGTTGCGAGTAAAGCCACGATTTTAGCAATCTTATATGATCACTACAAATCACACTGTGCGACGTGGATCTAAAAGACTTGGGTACGACATGCATGTACGATAATGACACATATTGACCTAGTGGTAAACAAAAAGAGCATGATAAATCACACTTTGGCAGTTGTAGTTTTTATGTTTGCTGAAAAAAGTGGCGAAAGAGGAAGTTTTATTTTTAGCTCCATGTCGTGTTGATTTCATGACGCATTTTTATTGGCTGGTTGGAAAATGTGGGTCGTAACAGCAAACACACTGTGCGATGATCATGCTGAATTTCTGACACTGAAAGAAAATTATCGCAGGCTACCTTTGGTCCAAAGACCGGGAAGATGGTCGCCTTTGAACCTCTCTCACTTACTACATAAGACCACCAAATATGAGCATCGATCACAGAAATCGCCAGTCTTTCGTCCAGGAGAGCCGAAAATCGTGCAGTGTGTCTCAGACTTTAGGAAATAACAGTCTATAAAACAGTCTTCAAAAAGGGAAACTGAAACTAGGACTGCAGATATACAAACTGTAACCAAAGCAGCGCTTGCTTACCATTATTTTTAGGGCTGTGATGTCGGGCCATCGCTGAGCATTTGTCGGGCTGGTTTTTGTGGCGTATTCCACACGTCAGCTCTCGTTGTGCTCATGTTGTGCTCCCTAAAAATCCCTTAATGGGTTTGAACGCAATGTTTCATCAAAACCGCTTAAAGCTACAGTAGCAGCCAAGAAAAAGTCTGGTATTATTTAACATTTTGTTAAGCTGCCAATGTGTTTATGCTATCAGCGACACATGATGGGTAAGAGTCTAGTTTAAACGCTAACACCGATTTGACAGTTTTTTGATTGTTTCTTATTGCACTGTAAATCTGTTTTGTGAAGACATCCAATTTAGTTCAATAAAAGAAGGACAGGAAGAAGACCCTTCACCTACAGATTAGACACGCATGTACAAAAACACACACTCTTCATCTCTCAAGAAAATCGACCACAGCAGGTTTCAGTTTGAGTCTGAAGATGAGCTGAGAAGATCTCACAATTGTGAGATGACAGACATTATTAACTTTTTTGCAGACTTTTCACTGAACAATTGAAGAAAATGTTTCACGTGTTTCTTTTGTTCTGTTTGTGCTGGTGGTGTCTGATTGGTAAGTTATAAATATATATTTTTTGCCTTAATGTCAGTAGTATTATTCACAGATCTTAAAAGTCATGGAAAGTAATGGAAATGCAAATTCTTTGTTATGCCACACTCTAAAAAATGCTGGGTTAAATACAACCCAGCACTGGGTAAAATATGGACAAACCCAGCGATTGGGTTGTTTTTTACTAACAGTTGGGTTAAATGTTTAAAACAACCTTCTGGGCAGTAACCCAACCGCTTGGTCAAAACAACCTAATCGCTGGGTTTGTCCATATTTTACACAGCGCTGGATTGTATTTAACCCAGCATTTTTTAGAGTGCACCTTTAAATCTCATGCCAGGCCCAATTCGAGAATTGCATGATTGGGGGACATTTCAAAAACTTATCACATTATCTTGCAATGATAATATTGATAAAAAATAAATGTATAATGCGAGATCATACGTTTTTTTTTTGTTTGTTTTTTGAGTCAGTACTTACTTGACATACAGACCCCATTTGAACATCTGATAACTGAATTTAAACCAAAGAAGTGGGTCAAATGTTTCCATAAGTTTGATTCTTGTACTTGATATACTATACATGTTGTTAAACAGATGATCAAAAGCTGCAAACATTCACTGATGCCCAAAACAACACATAACCTAACATTAAGAGCCCTGGGCTGTAAGCTTTTTAACCGGATGATTGTCACAATTTGAGATAGCAGACATTATCAACTTTTTTTTCAGACTTTTCACACAGTTGAATTTGTGGAAACTGATTGGTTGATCGGTTATTTTGTTTAAAGTTCTTATGTTTTAGTACTGCCCTTTGGAAGCTACAATACATGACATATTTAAATGTTTCTATAGACAAAGAATAAGCAATATACCCTGACCATCCTGTGGAAAATTTACACCCCCTGACTCTAAATGCAGTGTGTGGTATGAGTGGGTGGATCTATTGAAAATATATATCCTAGTGTGGTTTTTAACCAGCAATATTATTTCTTTAGCATGAACTTCAGAATTGTTCAAAAGTGACAGTAAAGAACATTGTTTACATTGTTGCAAAAAAAAAAAAAAACTATTTAAAAATGTTCTTCTTTGTGATAATAATATAAATATTTCTTGAACAGCAAATCAGCATATTAGAATGATTTCTGAAGGATCATGTGACACTGAAGACTGGAGTAATGATGATGAAAATTCAGCTTAGATTACATTTTAACATATATTCACATAGAAAACAGATTATATACATAGAAAACAGCCTATTTTAAATTGTAATAATATTAACAATATTACAGTTCTTACTGTATTTTTGATGCAAAAAAATAAAATAAAAAATGCAGCCTGGGTGAACAGAAGAGACTTCTTTCAAAAACACTGAAACTCTTACCGACCTCAAACTTTTTTTGTGTGTGTGTGTAAAGTTTATTGTAATTAGGTTGGTTTGTGCAAATAAATGTATTTATCAAATGGATCATGTTATGTTCTGTAATTGTTGTTAATAAATCTGGGAGGAAAAAAAACTGCAAAAGGTTTACCTTCAGATGTACAACAGCCCATCTCAGGCAGCCATTTACAAAAATTAAGCATGGTTTTACTACAGTAACCACAGTTCAATAGTATTTATTTACTATACACCATGGTTACCACTACAGGAACCATATTTTAAGCATAGAATAATAATAATTAATTAAAAAAAAAAAAAAAAAAAAAAAAAACCAGGACTAGACGGTAGAAACTGTCCCTGTCTAGAAACTGGTATGGATTTTTTTTTAGATGTATGGGAGATAAATCTTGGTCAGGATGCCATTTCGGGTCACATCATTAGTGTACCCTTGAATCATTAGATGATTTGGTTTTTCAACACTATACACCCTCCACAAGGGTGGCCCGCTGCAGGAAGATCAGTCCTCAGCTTGTGTCCTGTACTCAATGTTCCCATAATTTACCCTGTTGGTAAAGTTGGCAGTTGGCTGAAAGGTTGAGAAGTGGGAGTTCTTGAGTGATTTATGTTGCTTTACTTGGAGTCCAGCATGGATCATTCCACTTGTGCCAAATCCACTGGCTACTTCTTCAACGTCAATTGGTCATACTCTTCTTGCTCTCCAAAGGATCTTGAGAACCTGATTGTGTCTCCAAGTGTATCTTCCTTGCATGAGGCTGGTCTTGCAGCCTGTCATGATGTGTTTGAGAGCTGATGGTGTTGGGCAGAGGGTATAGTTTGGATCCTTGAAGTACCACTGTTGGCGATTCATTGGTGATGGAAGCACATCATACATTGCTCTGATGATAAAGCTAATCTCGTTTGCTTGCATTTCCCAAAGCTCCCTCCAGCTGATCTTTCTCCTCTCCAAACCTTCCTATTGCATCCATTGCCCCTGCTTAGCAAGACAGACAGCCTTCTTTCTTCTCACAGCCTCCTCCTGTCAACACACCAGTGTTCTCTGGTCTGATGTTGTAGCCTTTCGCCAGGTTTGTTCACTTGCTTTCAAGCCGAAACCAAGCCGAACCTGCCCTACAATGTGTTTGTGTTTCAAGGTTGATATAGCTTGCTGCATTGCATCGAATGATGTCCACTTCCACCCAGTTACCAGGGGAGGAGCAGCAGTACTGATGGTCTTGTCTCATTGTCATCTGCAGTCTTACTTTACAACACTTGTATTCCTCGGTTAGACTAGAGAGAGGTAGTTCAAAGACCCCTTTGCTGTAGAGGCTGATGTTAGTTAAACATTATGGGATGGACCCTGATCCAGCTTTCTGCATATAAAGTGAAGGTTCGCTCCATATTCTCCACAGTTGTTAATGGGACTTCATACAGCGATTCCTTGCTTACCATTGTAAACAAAGCAATGGTGAAACTATAAATATTGCTTTAATAGGTATTATACGGACATAAGATGAAAAGAAAATACCATCAAAACTTTTCTGAAGACAGTCAGTTCCCTTCAGAGATACATTCATATAAACCACCATCCTCAATTCAATTTAGGATTATAATATTGAGAGATTTTGGATTTTCTTCTAATATTAATGTCCTGTTTATAGACTTCATAATATTTCTACATATTTACAGGGTGGAAGCAATGCAGTTACAAATCGGAGAAGTTCTGAGAAATTATCAGATATGAGCTAGGTGATTGGAAGCCTGAGAAAACTGCTCAGAAAAAGTTTCAGTGAGAGATACAGATGTAGATTGGAAGCAAAATAAAAAACTTATAAAAAAGTCCTGAGTGTGAGAAAGAGAGCTGTGAGGGTGCACGCCGCAAGGCAGGCTAAAGAAATGGACCTTATATTTTAATATATTTTGTTTATATATTTTTAAAAATATATTCTGTGCATAGTGGGGTTTGGGGGGGGGGGGGGGGGGGTTGCATTACCATTTAATTATCTTAATTTCAAGACGTTACAAATGCGGAACTTCTCTAAATATTAGTTTACAAATACTTTGGTAGTAACTGAACAACAACAAAAGTAATATAAATTCATTAGTCAAACACATCTACTGATCTAAATGTCCCATATTTCAGAAGGTCAAGCTAACCATGTTTATATATCACCTTTCATTTGCTTTTGTGTTTCTGTGGCTGTTCCAAATGTGTTTTCCAATTCACTGACGACTGCTGATTTCAGGCTTTGTAAACCATCAGAAGTCTAAAATCTGTTTGTTCATCAGGTGTGTTTGGTGAGTCAGTGTCAGTGATGGAGGGAGATTCTGTTACTTTACACACTGGTGTTACTGAAATGCGTGAGGACGATGATATACTGTGGAAATATGGAGCTGAAAAGTCTCAAATAGCTAAAATGAAGAAAAAGAAACAAATCTTCTCCACATTTAATGGTACTGATGGGAGATTCAGAGACAGACTGAAGCTGGACAGTCAGACTGGATCTCTGACCATCACAAACACCACAACTGAACATACTGGAGTTTATCAACTAGAGATAGCTGGAGCGAAAAAATCATCAAAAACATTCAGTGTTTCTGTCTATGGTGAGTAGTCCAAACATTCACATAACTTGTTTTAATAAAGGAATATTCAGTTCAAGTTGAGCTCCATCAACAGCATTTGTGGCATAATGTTGATTAAGGATGGGCAGTCTGATGATTTTATATCATGATCCATCTTGAAGACGTCAACAATCCACTTTTCAAGCGAATCGTAGAGATCTTCGTAAAAATGTTAAAACAGCAGTGGCTGCCTGCTAGATGACTGTAACTGGCCAAATTGTATCACATGTCTCTGATGTCTTTAATGCATGGTAACGTATTTGAAAACAGTCCCACTTGAGCTAGCAGCAGTAGTGCGATGAATCAAATCTTAGTTTCAGTTTTGACTTTAATAAAACGGTCATTGTGCATAGATGCCCCAGAACGACATTTCAACCTAGTCCTAGGGGGACCACCCCGTCCATTATTTCACCCACAAATTATTTGAAACATTAACATAAAATCACTTTTCTTTTGATGCAGACACTTAAATGTCTTTCACCCCTTTGTTGTTTGAGATGATAGAAACACTCACAAAATAAGAGCTGGAAATAAGATTGTTGTCTAGATTTATCAATATTTTTCTTTAATCCCTCATGTTTTCAGCTCGTCTGCCTGTTCCTGTCATCAGCAGTAACTCTTCACAATGTTCATCTTCATCATCATCATATTGTTCATTGGTGTGTTCAGTGGTGAATGTGAGTCATGTGACTCTCTCCTGGTACAAAGGAAACAGTTTATTGTCCAGCATCAGTGTGTCTGATCTCAGCATCAGTCTCTCTCTACCTCTGGAGGTGGAATATCAGGATAAAAACACCTACAGCTGTGTGCTCAACAATCCCATCAGCCACCAGACTCAACATCTGGACATCAGCAAACTCTGTCACACATGTTCAGGTACAGCAGTGCTGATATTAGAGTTTATTCATTGAGTTGATCTCTGTGTTGTAGATCATACTGATTCAATCACTTTTACTCTCCTCCAGGTCCTCCAGACTCTGTATCTCTGATAGTGCTGATCTCTGCTGCTGGTGGTTTTCTGTTGATTGTAGCTGCAGTCGGGATCTTCTGCATCTGCAAGAAATGTAAAAAAAAAAAAAAAGAAATTGCTCAAGATCAAACAATTAATGCATGTGTTGAAATATTTATCTTTTATAAGGCACAAATTTTATTATAAAATTAAAAATGTTGTTGTATGTGTTATGTCATTGTTAATGCAGTCCAGACACATGGGAAAGACAGGACTCGTTCAGCATCACGAAAAAAGGTAAGAAGTTGCAAGAAGTTGTTGCAGTCAGTCTGATTGAAACTTGCTGACAGAATTTTTGTGTGCAGTATAATCCATTTGCAGACCTATAAATTCATTAGCACAAATCAAAATGTATTAGAATGCAGAAAGGGATTGTATTTTCCTTCAATAACAACAAGATATTACTCACAAATTATTCTCATTATTTAATGACTAGTTCATCCAAAAAAAGGAAAGAAAAAGGTCTTAATTTATGCAAGGTACTGTTACAAACCCACACGAGTTTCTTTTAGGCAGATTGTCAGCCTCAGTCACCATTTACTTTCGTTGCATATTTTTTTCTATACAATTAAAGTTAACTGTGGAAGAAATGCCTACTACAAAATATACAGGCTATCCTCTACACTAAAATAATTCATGACAGTGATATGACCAGTGAATGAAATTATTTTACAGAAGCTTTAATAAGGTCTTGTAAAGCCTGCCTATTCGCTCTGAATGAATTTGAAGCAAAATTCTATTATAATGTTTAAAATGTTTTTAAACTGTTGCTCTCGATTGACTGTATGGCCTATATTTTTCCTTGCAGAAATCAATGGAGGACCATATGTATGGAAATATCATCCCAAAGCGATGATCAAATACCAAATCTACTGGAGTAAATTAACGTTACAACTCTGCCGGTCCTGACTCACACCTTATTCTCTACCAGGATGTTTTTTTTTTTTTTTTCTTGACCCTGTTTTTTTTTTTGCTTTTTTTATTTCATTAAATGTTTCTTCTTCTTTTTTTTCTTTTGCACATCCACTCTCATTGTTATGTCTTGAAATTTTGCTGCTATATGTAGACTATTAGTTTAATTTAGTGGCCCACACATAGCATAGCATTCAGAAACTCAACTAAATGTTCTATTGGCTAGCTTAACAAGCATGAAGTTTAGCCTATTAAATACCGATCCCTTCACTGTTCTCTGTAAATAAATAAACAAATAAACAACGATTGAATACAGTCTATCACACACAATAAGCTCTGCTGGATATTTTGGCAAACCCAGCACAAGCACATCAACGCTCTCTGGTGTTGAAAGCGGAAAATCACATCTCTATAATAATAGTGCCACTTTTACCCAACACAGCGCGCTATAAATAGACGGAGCGTGCAATCAGACTGCCAAAGTCACGTGATTTTGGTCAACTAGGTTTTCTTAAGTCATAACTGTTTCGAAATTCCAGTTGTTCGCCGCTAGGGGGCGATGATTATCTGAAAACCCGTGAGCCAGCAGTGTCTATCTCAGATCAGTTTTACAATTCTAGACATTTAATGACACATTTTTATAATAAAAAAGGAAGAGATGTAGTTTAGTCTCCTGTTGGTCTGATTACCCAATCTCTCAGTAAAACAAATAAAACAAGTCCTACAATTTAATAAAATAACACACGTAAGACGTCATATTTAATGGTATATTAGATGATTTGTTAATTGCATTCAATATATTATAGCTTTTGTAAATAATTTGCAAGTGGTTTGCAGTAGGTGTTTTTATGCATGTTTTGGTTTCCACTGCATTTAGTCACTATTTTAAGTCGAGTCAAGTCACTATTATTTGTATAGTGCTTTTAACAATGCAAATTGTGTCAAAGCAGCTTTACATCAACTTGATATAAAGCCGGGTGGCTTTATATCAGCTTTACAGTATTTAGACGTGGAAATAGTGTATCAAAATAGTGTCATTCTCCTCTGGTCAGACAAAATAGTAGTTTAAATCTAGGCTGCAGCAGAGTCAGATTGTGCAGAGGACTCATCTGGTTCCTGTGGTCTTGTCCCGATGACCGTCTAGGAGACAGGGTCTTCATTGGGGATCTGTCTCTGGGGCTCATCTAGGTGTCCTGGTCTCCGCTGACATTCAGGGCTGTAGAGGTCATCTCTAGGAGCTGATCCACCATCTGATCTGGATACGGACTGGATCTGGGGTGGCTGCAGTGACCATCTGATCTGGATACAGTCTGGATCTGGGTGGCTACGGTGACCTCGGAAAAAGAAAGAAACAGACTAATATTAGCGTAGATACCATTCCTCTAATGATGTAACAAGTACATTGGGTGTTTACACTCTTTACACTGTTCTGTCCAGCAGGGGTCAGCCGTGTGTTGCAAAACAACTGATTCAAACCTTTCAAAGATTATTTTCGCATGCTAAATCTTGAAATCAGCTGTTTTGTACAGAATATGTATAGTTATTGCAGTGATAGTAAACCACACCAGCAGAACAACAACACATTACTGCCATTAAGACAGACCTGGGGCCTGTTTCACAAAACAAGTTTACCAAATAAGCCAGGCTTATTTATTTCAGTTAGTCTGACTTATTTTGAACCAAATCAAGTGACAAGAAGTCAGACTAACTTAAATAAACCTGGCTTATTTGGTAAACTTGTTTTATGAAACAGGCCCCTGAAGCTGTATTGATAAATACCTACAATTACAATTACAGTTGTTATTATTATTATTTGTGACCCTGGACCACAAAAGCAGTCTTAAGTCGCTGGGGTATATTTGTAGCAATAGCCAAAAATACATTGCATGGGTCAAAATTATCCATTTTTCTTTTATGCCAAAAATCATTAGGATATTAAGTAAAGATCATGTTCCATAAATATATTTTGTAAATTTCTTACCATAAATATATCAAAACTTCATTTTTGATTAGTAATATGCATTGCTAAGAACTTCATTTGGACAACTTTAAAGGTGATTTTCTCAATATTTTGATTTTTTTGCTCCCTCAGATTTCAAATATTCAAATAGTTGTATCTCAGCCAAATATTGTTCGGTCCTAACAAATCATACATCAATGGAAAGCTTATTTATTCAACTTTCAGATGATGTATAAATCTCAATTTTGAAAAATTTACACTTAAGACTGGTTTTGTGGTCCATGGTCACATTTTATATACATTGACAGATTGATTTTACAAATATCTTTGACTCATATTTACACCTTTCTGCCATCATTACTTTCATTCACTATATCTAGTGGCGCCATCTGGTGGGTTTTGAATAAAAGCAGCTAAAGCAACAGCCCAGCACTATGCAGCAGGTGATTGTAAAAGTCATGTGACATAATATAAAATGTGAAAACTGTGTGTCACTTTGATGTGCTTCAGCAACAAGGTGGACTTCCAGGCCTGTGGCTGCACTTGGGCCCGCCGCCCCACAGGCTCCAAAGGCTTCTTCATTCCTCTGCATCCATTCTGGTCCTCCGTTCATCTGATTCCACCTTAGTCTCCACCTCCAGAAAGAAAGAAAAAAGAAAGAATTCTAAACTTTTGAAAAGTTAAATATGATAATGTTGCTATTGTTTCTCTCATTGTCAAGCAGTTCCTCATCTTGGCTTTTTTCAGTACTTTAGTGAGTCTTAAAAAGCTGCTCATAGTAGCAGGACAGGAAGAAACTCTTCACCTACAAACTAAACACACATGAAATAAATACCCACTCTCATCTACAAGATGTTTGTCCACCCAGCAAATCAAACCACATGTCTGTAGAAAACAGACCGCAGCAGGTTTCAGTTTGACTCAGAAGCTCAACTTTAAAAACCTGGTACCGTGAGGTGGCAGACGGCTTTATTCTATGTACCTTGGTTTTTCCATTCACCAACATTAGAATAAATATACATAATTTTAAAATCAGTAGAGTTAGGCTTTAAAAATGTAAAAATCATTGGTTAACTCTTATTCGTCTTCATTTAATCAGCTCTCATTGACCAAATTGTATTTTGTAAAAATAAACAAATTTTGATGTTGATGGCTGCAACACACAAACAAATTGAGATCATGAAATGTAGTTCATCCACAATTCACACAATATTCTTTTACCTTTATCCATTTAACACTGTCAGGAAAGGTGCATAAACTGTCACTGGGATGGTACCTTTTCAGTAATATGTACACTTTAGGCACTTATATGTAGATTTACTATACTGATATCCACTCTTAAGGGGTAAATAAGATACCTTTTGAAGGTGTGCCGCCCCAATGACAGCTTTTGTACCTTACAGAAAGCAAGTTAAATAATAAAAATATAGAATATTTGCCCGTTAAGAACAGTTAAAGTTGTAATAACAGCCAGATGAACTATTCAATTATACCATGCAAATGCAGCGAGTGAACGAGGAGGGTCAAACTCTGCCGTGGGAGGATTCACACATTTACAGTTCTGCTGCGGGTTTAGCAGGTAGTTTTATTAGATCAGATAACGAACGACTGAAGAAAATGTTTCACATGTTTGTTTTGTTCTGTTTGTGCTGGTGCCGTCAGATTGGTAAGTTATAAAAACATTTTATGGCTTAATTTTTTCCCCCCACTTCAAAGTAATAAAAATTGCTGCTACTGTTCAAAGATTATTTTCATCGACTGCTCTCAGTATCATGAATATTTTGAAATCTACTAACTTTAGTCTCACTTTATTATTTTTAATGTAAATTTCCAGATCTAGAAAGGTCATGAAAATAAGTTTTATTAATTTACAAGCTGTATCGAAAATATCTGGCACAATTAAACTTGTACTATCAATCTGCAATAAATTATGTAACTTTATACACTGATTGTCTTCTGAAAGGAAAGATTAAGGATGTGTTGCACCAAAAGGATTAAGCTTAAATCAAGGTTTAGCTGATAAATCTGCTGCGTTAAACTTTAAACTTTGATATATGTAGACATACATTTAAACCATCATTTTGATCCCAATGTTCCTTTACATTTAAGATAAATTAACTTTGACCCTATTTCTTCAAACTCATCAAGGAAGTCGCATGACTGCAAAATCTATTTTTGGAAGCCTGTTTGCTTTGAGTTTATATATAGAATTAATGCATTTATGTGTTTAATATATTAAATATATATTATATATTAAATAAAAAAATTTTGGTAGACGATACTGTGGCATTACTATGAAGAACCCTTCGGGGTCGTTTATAGCTCCAGCATCCAATGTGTTCTTAATTTGGCACTGGTTTTCTGTCCTTTTTTCATAAATTATGCCATATTACTCCATAAATTGATACTATAAGTATATTTCCAGGTGATTCGTAAGAGCTGTTGCGGTGTTTTCTTTGTCTGCTTGATTCTAACAGTCTCTCTGTAATGGTAGTGGTTAACAGTTTACAGTGGTTTATACAGTTAGACAGTTGATATTTTAGACATTTATTGTTCTTTATCTGTGTCAAAGGAATGCCAATATAGCAGTTATATACAGCTATAAGACAATACATTTAATTTAAACCTTATTGGTGCAACTCATCCTAAAGGCTCTCACACATCTGTCTGTTCATATATCATCGTTTTGTGTTTCTGCTGCTATTCTGGATGTGAATATTACAACTTCACATGTAAATGATACAGCTTTTTTCCGGCTTTGTAAACCATCGAGGCTTTAATCGGTGCAAAATCTGTTTTTTTTCCAGGTGTGTTTGGTGAGTCAGTGTCAGTGACGGAGGGAGATTCTGTTACTTTACACACTGGTGTTACTGAAATACGTGAAGACGATGATATACTGTGGAAATTTGGAGCTGAGAAGTCTCAAATAGCTAAAATGAAGAAAAAGAAACAAATCTTCTCCACATTTAACGGTACAGATGGGAGATTCAGAGACAGACTGAAGCTGGACAATCAAACTGGATCTCTGACCATCACAAACACCACAACTCAACATGCTGGAGATTATCAACTAGAGATAGCTGGAGCGAAAATATCATCAAAAACATTCAATGTTTCTGTCTATGGTGAGTAGAGATCATTTGTCAAAACGTTTACATATTCTAATTACATATTCATTCGTTAAATCGTTGTATAATTTAAGAAGACAGACACACTCAGTGACCATCAACACACTAAACACTCACTCAACACAAAAGACAGTATCACTCGATTCACAACACTGAAAATAGACTGAGTTGGGTTCATATTTCTCTTTCTTCTCTCATGTTTTCAGCTCGTCTGCCTGTTCCTGTCATTGGCAGTAACTCTTCAAACTGCTCTTCATCATCATCATCATCTTCATATTGTTCATTGGTGTGTTCAGTGGTGAATGTGGGTCATGTGACTCTCTCCTGGTACAAAGGAAACAGTTTATTGTCCAGCATCAGTGTGTCTGATCTCAGCATCAGTCTCTCTCTACCTCTGGAGGTGGAATATCAGGATAAAAACACCTACAGCTGTGTGCTCAACAATCCCATCAGCCACCAGACTCAACATCTGGACATCAGCAAACTCTGTCCCACATGTTCAGGTACAGCAGCGCTGATCTGATCTCTGTGTTCTGTTGTAGATCAGACTGATTCAGTCACTTACATTTATGACTGTCTTGCTTCTACTCTCCTTCGGTTCCTTCAGTTCCTCCAGTCTCAGTCTCTCTGATATCGCTGATCTCTGCTGGTTCTCTGTTGATTATCGCTGCAGTCGGGATCTTCTGGATCTACAGGAAATATAGAAAAACTGATCAAGAAGGCAAGTGTTTCAAGTAATATAACAAATAACACTTCGAAAACATGCTCAAAATATTTTAGTCAACTGATAGCGCTATCTTATCATTTAATTAAAATTGTTCTCACAATTTTGTAGGTAACATCCTTTACATGAAACCAAATGAATATTTATTGGGTTTGCCTATTTCTATTGATCAAACTAAAATCAGAATCTATTTGTATATAATAATACTGAACTGATCACTCTTTAGTCGTCTCACTCACACAAAAAACAGAATCTGCATTTCTCAATCTGCATCAACATGAATGGTTAATTTTAATTCAAAAATTTAAAAAAGCTTTCTCCATTTTATTAACATCATCTTACAGGCGTAAAGATGTAGCTGCTGCTCAAATTACCAAAAGCATATCAGAATCAGATCTAGTTGTCTTAATGCATATTATTGTTGAAACAGTTGAGACTTCTGCAGAAGAGGTCATTTACACTGAGCCGACGTTCAACAAAACAAACACAGAGGAATCGGTAAGACATTTGATTGCTCATTTGTTGAGTGTATGTGTATAATTTCAGCAGAGAGTCAGATGTAGATCAGTGTGTTTTTGTCTGCATAAAATGGAAGCCCATTTCCATCAATAAGAACAGAAATGCTCTGGTAAATCATAATTACGACATAAAAAGTTGAAATTATAAAATACTTAATAATAATGAGATGAGAGTAAAAAGTTATGAAATAAAAAAATAAAAAAATGACATGTTAAGTCAAAACGATGATGTTTATGTCATAATTAATGAGATAAAAAAGTTTAAATGATGACACTCATTTCGACTATACAGTATGTCACAATTTAAGCCATTTTATGTTATCTTATGTTGAAGAAACGGGCTTCCATATTATTTGTTATCATTTTATCTTGTGTTATGCATTTTTTACAGAAAGTTAAAGAGGACGATCATGTGGAATATGCACCAATAATGATGAGATGATCAACCGTCAATGTTTTTCGTATACAAGACCCAGATCGTGTGATCATTTTCTCTAGAAACCTCCTGCAAGTTAATTTGGTTGAGTTTTGAGATCGTGAAAATCACCACGTTGCATCTGGTCTCCTAAAACTTCAAAAGACTTTACCTTGTAATAAGGGCCTTTAACGAATTGTGTAACTCTTACAGCCCGATGGAGCATTTTCATTTTTCACTCTGAAGTCAAAAGAGCAAAACGTAGATGCAAGCTACCCATCAAAAGGAATGGAGACCCTGCTGTGGTATCGATTATTTACATCTGTACAGAAAATGCGGTTTGATCTGCTGGTAAACAAACAGCTTGTGCATGAGAGCATGCTTACTGCTGGACGTTTGTGTTTGATGTCTGTTCGTGAGTGTTTGAGGTGTGAAAATTGTTTCTGTGTCAGTAGCATGTGGTTGAAGGGCTTTTTTCCATTCTTGCTTACATGAAACCGTTGACTTCTGCTCTAACAGAGAAACCACTTTACTGTATAATACTGAACTCATCGATGCTGATCAAAATGGTCTCAAATCAAGCAGAGATGTTACTGTTCATATTAGTACATGAAAATTTCATATGCACAAATGCACCATGATCTTATATACTCATGTAGTGGTCCTGCAGTTAAAGGTCCCATATTGTACACCTTTCTGGAGTTTTATTTTAGGTTTTGATGTCCTTAAGAATATATATTTGTGGTATAAGTACCAAAAACCATCTCAATATATTTTTACAGCTCTTCTCTCAGGAGCTCTGCTAAGAATAGGTCGATTTTGGCCTGTTTAATTAATATTCACAAGCCTCTCTTCTGATTGGCCTGTTGTTTTCTGAGTGACGCATGGCTAGGCCAACCACAGGTAACTAGGATCACGTAGGGCCGACGTCACAGTTACGTCACAGCGCTAGCTGGAGGCAAAACAAAGGAGGCGGCCCATTCAAACCAGCACAGATTCGGCTACAATAAAGAGCTTAAAATATCATCTTGTTGTGATGTTGGGTGCCAGAATCGACGTAATACAGCCTCAAATTAGAAATCTGATCGCATACCTGCTGCCACTGCCAGACAAAAAACCGACGACAGCTGTGGTTAAACGCGATAAAACGAGCGGACTGGACAGAAACGATCGTCAAAAATGCTCGCGTTTGCAGCGCACACTTCTTATCAGAAAAGGTTCAATAAAGTATTGTCTTTTGTTGTTATGGGCGCGTCTGAAGATTTCTTGCATCTCACGACTGTCGTGTATGAAATAATGTCTGTGTGCATGTGTGTGTAAAACAGCAAACTGATGATTTATATATAATCATTTGTAAATGTATATACACTGTTGTGATTAATTGTGGCTGGAATAATGTAGCTGTAAAAATAGTTGCTTGCTGAAATTGAAATGTATTTACATCTTCATCATGACTAGATAGACACGGTGAGTTTGTCTTTACTATACACGTTAGATGCGATCCACCTCATAGTAACAGTCCTGTCAGATCGTCCATGCTTTGAGTGAGAGTGTGCAGTAACGTTACAGGTCGGCCAATCTGGTTTCGTCCGTTAAAGTTAACCTTTTCGACATGTTTCCGTGTTGTTGTTGCTCAGCAATGGCATTGACGCGATGTTGTCTGGGGGTTTGGCAAAAGGAGGTTGGGACGGTGGGCGGTGCTCGGGGTGGTGACTGAATGCGGTGACTGAGTAGTTCGGACGTCACATTTTTACGGAAGTCACAAGGGCTCGTGAAAAGGCACAGCTACTTTATGCAGGCTGTGTGCACTTTACGGTGGACTGACTGTTCTGAAACTTATATGGTAGTTACACAGACCCTAGATCTCTGTTATCATGAAAAAAGCCAGGAAAGTTCAGTTTTGACAATATCGGACCTTTAAGCAGTGATAGTTTCAGTAGTTATTTCCAGCTCAAGACTTCTTTCTAAGCAGAACTATTCTTATAAAGTTCATATCCTGTTGTTTTGTCTAGGTCATTTAAAGAATAAATGCAGTGTATGATTTACAATTTATGATTTATGTTCGATGTATTTGGTTTTTGGCTCACGTCTGACTACATTTTTAAAGTAGCATAGCAGGGCTCCTTTGTAAACACTAAATGTGACAGTTGCTATTTTGTTTGTTACTACAGTTAACAAGGAATAAAATGCAAAGAATGAAATGTTTAAAAATGTGTTGAATTGTTGTGAAATGTAATTTTTGATAAATCATGAATGGCCCACTTTACCCACAAAAGAAATTTGTCTGCAGTGCATGAGCTTAAAATGTGTATTGGTATATACCTTGCAATAACACATTATATGAACTGCATTCAAACTGAAATATTAAAGCTGGATCTTTAAAAAAAACATCTAGGTGTCTAAATTACACATTCTGGTGTGTTTGTATAATTTTAGCAGAGTCAGCGCTTATGTTTTGTCTGTATGACACATCACATAACTTAAAGGGACAGTTCACCCAAAAATGAAAATTTGATGTTTATCTGCTTACCCCCAGGGCATCCAAGATGTAGGTGACTTTGTTTCTTCAGTAGAACACAAACTAAGATTTTTAACTCAAACTGTTGCAGTCTGTCAGTCATATAATGGCAGTCAATGGGACTCACGGCTTTGAGAAAAAAAAAAAAAACATACACAGACAAAACCAAATTAAACCCTGCAGCTCATGACGATACATTGAGGTCTAAAGACACGAAACGATTGGTCTGTGCAAGAAACTGAACAGTATTTATATCGTTTTTTACCTCTGATTCGCCACACTGTCCAACTGTCCTGAGTGCGTTCACAACATCCGGTGCGTGACGTGTCTTCTTCTTCTTCTTGCTTTACGGCGGATCACAGACTTATAAGTGCAATGACACTCTATCAACAATCTCAATTAGGAGTGTCAATGGTCCATTTGAGAGATAGTTGGCGGTAATGCACTTATAAGTCTGTGATCCGCCATAAAGCAAGAAGAAGAAGCGCCACGCGCTGGCTGTTGTGAACGCGCTCAGGACAGTTGGACTGGGCGGCGGATCAGAGGTAAAAAACTATATAAATACTGTTCAGTTTCTTGCACAGACCGATCGCTTCGTGTCTAAAGACCTCAGTGTATCGTCACGAGCCGCAGGGTTTAATTTGGTATTGTCTGTGTATGTTTTTTTTTTGTCTCAAAGCCATGGGTCCCATCGACTGCCATTATATGTCTGACATAAAAATCTTCGTTTGTGTTCTACTGAAGAAACAAAGTCACCTACATCTTGGATGCCCTTGGGGTAAGCAGATAAATATCAAATTTTCATTTTTGGGTGAACTATCCCTTTAAGAGAGTAACAGATATTTTCTTTCTTCAATGTAGATACTATTTAATTGTTAACAATGTATTATTGTCATATAAGACATTTGAGTAAAAGTCATCTAGTTCATATATATATATATATTTTTATGTTTTGTCTTTGTTGGCGTGTACCATATTGACTCCTACCGTAAATGTCACATAACTGATCAGTCTATATTAAAACTTCATATTAACCATATTAACAGCTGCTCAATAAACAAAATAACTAACTAACTAACTAACTAACTAACTAACTAAATAATACATGTGTTTGAATTGTTCATCAAGCAATGTAGGCATTTCCCCCACATTATTGTTAAATCTAACAGCAGGTGTTAATTTAATAGAAAGTGTGTATAACTGTAGCATAAAGCGCCATCTAGTGCTCAAAATAAGACTTCACATATGAAACAATAATACTAGGGAGGTCTAAAAATGTATAAAATAAATTAAAATAAAATTATGTACAAAAATAAAATCAAAAATACTATTTTATCATGAAATGTAGTTTATACACAATTCACACAATATATATATTTTTTTACTTTTATCCATTTAACACAGTCAGACAAATAAGGGCCAGAAGAATTAAAACAGTATCAAACTCTGTCATTGGAGGATTCACACAACGTTAGCCACTCTGCTGTGTTTTAGTGGAAGGTGGTTTTAGTCAGGGGCGCCGTAAGGGGGGGGGGGGGGGGGGGAGTTAGGACGATTATAAGGGCCCCACGAGGGGGAAACGTTATTTATACCGAGAGGAACGCTAGAGCCATGCATTTCAGCCCCCAACGGGCCCGACTTTTTTACGCCTCTATGGCCGGGCTTCTGGCCAATTTTCACGCTGTAGTTCAGATGCGGCTGGGCCTCTGGGCCTGTTTTAGGCTTCTCATTTTTATATTTTAGACATCCATCGTTAGTGATGAAAAAATTGCCACGCTAGTGGAAACAACATGAGACCCTGCTGCCGTGACAGTCAAGAGCAGCTCGACGGTTTTTAGTGTCCCGCAGCAGCGAGCCGTCAGCGTAGCTGAAGAGTTCTGCTTTCAAACGCACGCAATAGGCTAAAGCTTGCCGCAAAGCGCCAGCAAAAGTAATAATATGTCAGGGGGAAATAGCAAGGAGATATTTGAATAATTTTTTAATAAACTATTGTTGTTATATGAGTCAGTGTCACAAAGATGAAGCTGACGATCCTGACTCGCCATCTCCTCATTAGACGCGCCTTTGGAGAGAAGTGCATCTTTATGGATTATGATTATAATGAAAGTTTTTGTTTTCGATTTGATTTATTTCGTTAAGTAGTAATTTAAAGCTTTCTATAGATATATTTATCATGTCTGTGAGGCATGTATTCACTGAGTTTCGGTTCATTTTTGTGAACTCCTGTTCAAGACGAGACGGCGCATTGTTTTCTTTATTTTATAAAATTATTTTATATATTTTATAAAAAGTTTTGTTGATATTGTGAGTGCACACAAATAAAAGTAGACCCTTTACAATTACGAATGATGTATTACTCTTACATTTGTAAGCAAAATTTACGGCGCAAGTTGTTTCCATTGAAAAATATGCAATTGATTGCGCTGCTGCCTACATGTCCTGCGCTTTAGCTTCCACTCTCCGTAAAAACTAGAATGCAGCGCACATTTATCTAGGTTTAACGTTTAAACATTGTTATATGCTTGAACTGTTTTAGTATATCTATAGATTTTATTTTAGGCAAGTCTTGATGATTTGAGAAGGCTAAATTGATCAAACATGGTTATGATCAGCCTGCCGGTCTGCCACTGGCCGCTTGGTCGTTACTTTAAGAAAGAAAAAGAACTTATTTAACGAACAAAAAAAAAATGCTCCAAACGTTTTTCTAAATTAACTTAATAAAAAAACGAAACGAAATATAATCACTTTGCCATTACATACAAAACTGAACTAGTATAAAACAGTATAATCTGATTTGGGAGAAGAGGGAAAAAAGACGGGGTCGGGTCATGCAGGGCTCTACCGGGAACGCGCCACCTTGTTACCTTGTTCTTCCCTCCCACATCACATCCCCCCCCCCTCCCCCTCCCCCCCGGGTCGAACAGAACAAACGTCGGACATGATAAGAGATACATATGAAATGTGCAGAGCGGGGAGGACGCGAGGACTGTAATTGGAAACCGTTAATGTAGCCTATTGTAGCAATTTAACGTTGTCTCTGGTATTCTGCTCTTTGAGCGTATGTGTGTTCAGGGGGCGTGGCTTTGGACGGCGATTGCAGGGAGGGTGGGACCTTCGCTTTCAGTGCTATCAGGCTAAAATTAGCATTTTCCGAGATCTCCTACTACACCTTTAAGGCAATAAACACTCGACTGCATCAATAAGTAGTTTATCTATGTTCTGAAAACCAGCTCAGGTATTTCTAGAATAATTAATTATATTTATAATAATTTTACAGTATAGAATATACACTGCCTTCCAAAAGTTTGGAAACACCCCTGGCAAAGTGTGGTTTTGGATGATATCAGCATAAATCCTTATCATTTTTTTGGTGCAAATACATTAAAGTAACTTGACACTATCATTGAAGACCAGCAATAAAACATAATAATGGCAATACATACATGTCAAAGTCAGACATGCCCCTTTGCCAGCTGTGAAGCCTAGTTACTGGTTTAGACTTGGCCCAGGTTTTTAAAAGATTTTTGGGTCAGCAAACCTTAATACTGTAGCTTCAACAATTGATTGCCAATTCAAAGTAAATGTTTGAATAAACTGACAGCTCGGATGCCCAGATTATGCAGAGCTGTAATAGCTGCTAATGGTGGATATTTTGATGAATCAAAAATTTAAGTTTTTTCTGTGTATAAACTGTTTATGTAATAAAATGTTTTCGTAGTTTGTGTTGTCCCTTATCAGTGCAAAATTATCACAAATTAAAAAAGATTCAAGCCAATATTGTCCAAAACCCCACTTTCTAGGGCGTTTCCAAACTTTTGGAGGGCAGTGTATATTTCTGTCATTTTATGATAAGATGCTACATCAGATCACAAAAGCAAGTTATTTCTAACATTCGATTGATGTTGTGAACCAAAAACATGCTATAATGTTCTCTTTTGTTGGACAACATGTTTGACATTACAAGGGAAGATGTAACCAGTAACAAGACAGACTCCAGACTCCAGACAATGCCTCTGAAATGCTTTAATCATGGCCAGGAGGATCTGAGACTAGTTTCAGAGCGAATCCCCCCAACAAAAAGAGTACAACAGAGTAAATAATCAACACACAAACTTGACAATCACAGCTGAACACAATAGAACTGAAAAGACATGAGATGAAGACCTGTTGTGTATCTCGCATGCAACAACAACAACAACAACAAAATTAATCAGCACCTCATAAAATGTCACAGACATTGTCTGATGAATATAAAGAAATATCTACCAAATGTGTGAAGACTTAAAACAGTACTTTTTATAGCTATTATTGTAAGTATACACACACATATCAAAATTGTGCTGTAACATTCCTCCAGACAAACAACACATTAAGTATTTTTGCAAGGTTTAATGCCAGTGTAACATTACTTAACATAGCCTGTATCATATGTGTCCATTTATAGGCATAATAAAGACTCTCATAAAAGTGTTTCACCAACTTCAAAAAAAAATAAGAAGAGAAAAACACAAATTCAAGCCTATACCCTTTTTGTCCCGACCATTCTGATTGTGTTAACCGCAACTACATACATTTTGGCAGAAGTGTATATTTTTATTGGAATTTTACTATTTCACCATAATTTACTTTAATAAATCTATTTTACACTAGGTATACAAATTAGTTACCTTGGCTCAAGATGGCCACTTGGTGGTGTTTTAACATGGAAAAATGGCCATAACTAAGCAACCCTAAGTCTGATTGACTTGAATATTGGCATGCAGTGTCTTTGTTCAAGGCGCTAAGACTGCCTTTGAGAACTTTAGTGTATCTTGCCGCCATCAGCCTTTGTGTTTCTCACATGTGTAAAGGATTGTATATCGCACACGCCTAAGACATTCGACCTCATGGTAGAACTCGTCATTCTGAGCAACTTTGCCTCTTGTGCCTCTCTCAAATTGTTAATCAAATATTGGAGATTATTTCAAAAGCCAACATTCACAAACTAGTTCTAGACTATTGGCTCATCCTCAATAACTGTTAAAACGCACTAAAACACATGCATTTCCCTTGTAAACTGTCTGTGTTGGCTGTGGTCTTTTCTCTCTATGATGTGTTTACATGCTTGCTAAAGAAAACCAACTACTTTTTTGTGCATTGCTTTAAAGGCCTTAAAGTGCTTGAACCCTCATAATTGCTGCTTGCAGCTATAATTTAAATTGATGTACGAGGGTTAAGATGGTTTTAGTTCTGGTGTAGCTGATGTACATATAAAAAGCTATGCTATTCAAAATTGGTCAGCCAGTGTTTTCTGTTGAAGGTGGATGACTAAGGGTTAATGTTAGTGGTTAATTCATAAGCAAAATAATCAAGCATAGTGTTAGTTCTGTCAGGTCACCTTAGTCAGGCTTGCATCATTTAATTCTCAGCTGATGTTTTCTTTTTAGTATTTGTGAAAACGTAGTCAGTTCTATCAGTGAGGATAGAAACAGGCAGGACATAATGACTGATATGTCAAACCAGATCAGTAGATTAATCAACCCAGGCTCATTGGAAATACGTGCCTCTACATACATTTCTGCAACCCCGTAATTATGTACCTTACTGCACGTTTCGTGGCAGTTTCAAAGTGAAATGTCCAGAGAGTGGAGCTAAAACACACGTTTAATACGTGACCGTGGCACGTTTTTATTACGTTGGTACAGGCACGTATTGCTATGTTTTTATTATGCTGATTGAGGTACGTATTGCGGTCATTCAGAATTCAAATATCCGGTGAGTGTCGCTAAAGATTAATGCTCTATCATGTTGGAAATATCCCCTACACCAAACCTAAACCTATATCTACCCAATAGTGTTAACAAATGCAAAAGTAATATAAAAACGTATTCGCTGATGCAGCCATGCTATTTTAACTTCTTTATGCGGATTTGAGCTGTTTAGTCG
>JAFVLL020007586.1:0-12103 GCA_021397915.2 Tor tambroides
TACTGAATCCGAGATTTTCTCTGCTGCTGTAAGGTGCCTTTCAGAATCAGCCGCGCCTTCGAATGCACTGGGATGCGCAAAAGGGTTCATTCACAAAGTTAAGCTCTTTGGAAATGTTGCTCCGGTCCGTCAAAAACTGCGACGCTTACCCCTGTCTGTGCGCTCTGCTGTTTCCAAAGAGTTGGATCACCTGCTTAAAGAAGCGGTGATTGAAAAAATTGATGCGTCTCCCTGGGTTTCCCCGATCGTTGTCACGCAAAAGAAAACGGGTGGTATCTGGTTGTGTGTCGATCTTAGAGAACCCAATAAAGCCATCGTGACTGACAGCTACCCATTGCCACATATGGATGAGTTGTTTTCACTACTTAATGGGGCTACATTATTCTCGACCATTGATCTTCAAAGTGCATATCATCAGGTCATGTTGCACCCTGATAGTAGAGATCTAACTGCTTTCATTACGCACGACGGGTTGTTCCGTTTCTGTCGGGTTCCGTACGGATTGGCCTCGGCTCCGTCGGCGTTCCAGAAAATGATGCACCTGATATTGCAAGACCTACCGAATGTGGCAAACTATTTGGATGATATTATAATCTGGGGACGCACTGCTGAGGAGCACGAACTCTCTCTGAAAGCCGTTCTGCAACGTTTGCAGGATTCTGGACTAAAAATTAATGCATCAAAATGCCATTTCAGCCAGACCAGCTTACAGTTCCTAGGCCACACAGTTACAGCGCAGGGTGTAAAGCCGGACAAGCAACACCTGTCTGCAATTTTACAGGCTCCGGCTCCTACAGATGCCGTGAAGCTACGCTCGTTCCTTGGCCTGCTGTCTTGGTACAGTAAATTCATTCAGAACTTTGCCTCTGTGGTTGAACCATTACGTGCCTGCTTGCGGAAGGACGCAGAGTTCTCCTGGTCGGAAGAAGCACAGAACAGCTTCGCTTCGGTCAAAGAGTTGCTTGTTAATAGTCCTGCTTTGGCCCTTTACAACCCGGATCTGCCTACAATCATCTCGACTGACGCATCTGATTATGGCCCCGTCTTCTCACAAATACATCCTGATAATTCTGAACGCACCGTGGCCTTTGCGTCAAGAACACTTACCCCAGCCGAACGCAAATATTCGACCGTGGAAAAGGAGGCGCTCGCTTGCGTTTGGGCGGTTGAGAAATGGAGGACATACTTGTGGGGTCGAACATTCAAATTGCGCACAGACCATCAGGCTTTAACCACTTTACTTACTACTAAAGGGGGGGACCGCGCAGGAATGCGTATCGCACGCTGGGCCGTGCGCTTGCTGTGTTTCAATTACGAAGTGATCTTCCGACCAGGCTGTCATAACTTCACGGCCGATTGTCTGTCCCGTCTCCCTCTACCTTATGAACCTCTGGAAAGTGATTCAGATACTGAGCCAGAACAAGTAGCTTTGCTTACCTCTGCGCTGACAGCTGTGACTCCGAAAGAGTTTGCAGCCGCTTCTTCCTCCTGTCCCGAGATGTGCAAGCTGCGCACACAGATTCAGCGAGGCTGGCCGCGCTCATCTTCACGCGTTGACCCCCTCCTGCTGCCATTCCACAAACTGAGACACGAATTATCTGCAACAGACGACTTTGTCTTGAGGGGATCACGTCTCATAGCACCTGTGTCCTTACGTCATAGGTTAGTGATGCTTGCACACGAGGGCCACCAGGGCATAGTACGCACGAAGCAGCGGCTACGTGATTTATACTGGTGGCCACGGATGGATGAATCAGTTATGCGCGTTATCTCTTCCTGTCAGCTGTGTCAAGCATCGGACAAAACCGCAAAACTACACCCTGCCCCACTGCAGCCTGTGCCTTTTCCTCCTGAGCCCTGGAAAAAAATAGCAATGGATGTAGTGGGCCCGTTCGAGTCGGCTAACTGGGACTGCCGTTATGCCCTAACCCTTGTGGACTATCATAGCAAATGGCCTGAAGTTGCTTTTGTGTCCTCAGTGAGTGCAAAGCAAGTAATTAATTTCCTCACCTCCGTGTTTAGTCGTCATGGGAACCCAGAATCTATAGTGACGGATAACGGACCCCAGTTTACGGCCGCTGAATTCTCTGCCTTTCTTAGAGCGAGGGACATCGCTCATGTGCGCACGCCAGTATACCATCCAGCTGCCAATGGGGCAATCGAGCGCTTTCATAGAGTGCTCAAGAGTTGTGTACAATCTGTTATACTTCAGTCGCAACCATGGAAAATTACTGTAACAGAATTCCTCCACGTCTATAGGGCAACGCCACATTCTACTACTGGCGTGACGCCTTTTGAATTGTTGCACGGGAGGAAAATGCGCACTCGCCTGGATGTCTTGCCCTCTTTAACGTCGGGAGGGCTTACAGATGTGGTGCGCGGGCGAGTTCCGGCAAAACAAGCTAAGATGAAACGGTGGTTTGATACAAAGCGCAGGGCACGTACTACTGTTCTAAAACAAGGGGACAAAGTGCGTGTTAAGCTTCCGTGGCACGTATCAAAAGGACACCCAAGATTTTCAGAGCCAAAAGAGATCAGGAAGCAGGTGGGAAGGAATACGTTCATTCTTTCAGATGGAAGGAAATGGCATGCTTCACAACTGGCGCTGTCTTCTGCGGGATCGACAAGAGTGGATGTGGCTGATTGGCTTACGCAGCTTCCTCACGAGCAGGTCCAGGTACACAGATCTGGACCTGGTGATTGTAATGCACCCCGTTCTCAGAGGGTGAGGTGTCCTCCAAGATGAATGAATGAATGAATGAATGAAGCATTTATATAGCGCTTTATTGTGTATTGCTATACACCCAAAGCGCTTTACAATCATGTGGGGGGTCTCTCCTCAACCACCACCAGTGTGCAGCATCCACCTGGATGATGCGACGGCAGCCACAGGACAACGGCGCCAGTGCGCTCACCACACACCAGCTATAGGTGGAGAGGAGAGAGAATCATAGAGCCAATCAAGCGGATGGGGATTATTAGGTGGCCATGATAGACAGGGGCCAGTGGAGGGAATTTGGCCAGGACACCGGGGTTACACCCCTACTCTTTACGATGAGTGTCCTGGGATTTTTAATGACCACAGAGAGTCAGGACCTCGGTTTAACGTCTCATCCGAAAGATGGTTAAAAGACTATGTGCACTAAAGGTCCAAATGCAATAATTGAATTAAAGTTTGTTGTTGTATTTGATATGTTTTGAACCACGTTAAAAGGTGCATAAGAATTGAGTTCGGAAGTTGGGTTACATATTCATGATTTCAGTTGGAATTTATAAAGAATTTTTCTAAAAGGGAAAAATGTTCTTGAGTACAAGGGGAATATGTTATATTGCTGACACTAGGTGTCGCTGTGGGGTAGTAGTAAGAGAGAAGAAGTGTGAGAAGTGTATGGTTGGTTGTGCTGTTGCATGTGATATTAAAAAGAGAATCATCTGAGTTACATCATACTGCCTTGTGTTAATTTCGTTAACAAATTAGTTTCACAAACATTATTTGTGATTTGAATTTTGTGAAGGGGAGTTCCTCTTCTGCTGTGCTATAAGCCGGGCTTTGGACACTTTCACTTTCGAATTCGAACTCATGACCATCACTTTTTACAAGAAAAGATAATTCTGTGTTTTGCTTACATCAATTCACTGTTTAAAACTAAAACAAATGATTGAAATATGGATTCATTGTGATACTTAATTGAAAAGCATAGCAATAATAAAACAGTAGGCTACAAACTAACTTAAATAATGTAATTAACATAACGAATAAGACGAGGCATAGCATAGGCTACACCAGAACATTTAGCAAACACTGAGGAATCAAATAAATAAAGAACATTTAAAGAAAGCCTCCATAGCATAATGTGAGATAAACAGCGAAGACAAAACCAACATGTTCACCTTCTCTGATTTAAGAAGCAGGCTTTTCATTTACTTTCGCTTGAAAACCAAATCTTCCATCCTGTTCGCCATTGTTTCCTCAGTATCCACCAAACACCAATGTCCAGTATCCACCAAACACCAATGACTTGTACATATGGGTACAGTCATTTTAGACACTTCCAAAACTGTTGCAACAGAGATGGAAATACTATTTTTAAATACATGAATTAGGTTCCCATCGTTTTTGCCACAGATTTGGAAGTGCATTTTTCTGCTCTAAAGAAGGGGGTGTCCCAATACTTTTGTCTATGTAGTGTATGTACAAGTCATTGGTGTTTGGTGATGAGTTTTTGGCTCAAGGTCTGCATTTTGGTAAATATGATCAAAGAAGGCTGTGAAAATTAATCTGCATTGTTGCTTCTTCTCTTCAGTTCACCTCACTCATTTTCTACAGGGTTCAGGTCAGAGGACTGGAATGACCATAGCAGAAGCTTGGTTTTGTGTTGTTTTTGAGGTTTGTGTTTGAATTATTGTCCGGTTGGAAGATCTAAACATGGCCCATTATATGATTTCTAACAGTCAGTCACTTGTTGATTTTTTATCTGTTGGTATTTGATAGAATCCATGATGCCATGTATCTAAACAAGATGTCCAGGACCTCCATCAGAAATATAGGCCCACAACATTAAAAATACAGCAGTATATTTCATTGTACACATGGGGAACTTTTTTATCCCTGTGTGCACCAAACCCATCTTAAGTGTTTGCGGCTAAAAAGCTCATTTTTTAGTTTCATCTGACCATAAAAGCCTATCCCATTTGAAGTTCCAGTCGTGTCTGACAACTGAATATGCTGGAGATTGTTGTTGGATGAGTGAGGAGAATTTTTCTTTAAACCCTCCCGAACATCATATGGTGATGTAGGGGCTGTTTGACAATTTTTTTAAAGGTTTTCTGACCCCGAAACTCAACCTTTCTCTACAATTCTCCAGCTGTGGTCCTTGAAGAGTCTTTGGTCACTCAAATTCTCCTCCTCACCGTGCATTAGGACGATATAGACACATGTCCTCTTCCAGGCAGATTCATAACATTTTCTGTTGATTGGAAGTGATTAATTATTGCCCCGATGGTGGAAATGGGAATTTTCACTGCTCTAGCTATTTTCTTAAAGCCACTTCACTAATTTGTGAAGCTCAATTATCTTTTGCTGTACATCAGAAATATATTCTTTGGTTTTTCTCATTGTGATGGATGATTAAGGGAATTTGGACTTTGTTTTCCCTCCTATTTATATTTCTGTGAAACAGGAAGCCATGGCTGGATAATTTCATGTTCATAATCCCCCTGGAGTGCTCAAAATTGTAAATATGAATGGGAATATACTTCAGAGATATTTTACTCTTAAGAATTTCTAGGGGTACCAATAATTGTGTTCAATGTGTATTTGAGAAAAACATTTATTTCATAATGAGATTTTCCCCCATTTTCAATTGTTTTAGTTCAATGAAAGGTCAGATCTTTGTGATTTTTTTTTAAATAAAAGATCAAAGGGATTAATAATGCAGGTTTATTTTCAGAGCCTTCTTTGATCATATTTACCAAGAGTGCCAATAATTCTGACCACGACTGTATATACTGTATATATATATATATATATATATATATATATATAATATTTTATATATATATATATATATACTTTTTTGTGTGTGTGTGTGTGTGTGACCTACAATAGTAATATTTTCTAGATTCACCCATTCAGCTTCAAACAAAATATTTTTCAAACAACTGTTGAAGATGGAAAGAGCTAATAAATCTGAGACTGGTGAAATGATGGAGAAATATAATGTATGGACAAAAGTATTATAACACCTGACCATTACACCAACGGGGACTTTAATGAAATAACATTATAACAATATAAATAACATTAATAACATTATAACAATTATAAATAATAACACAGACATTGTATGGAGTCAAGCCCCCTTTGCAGCTATAACTGCTTCCACTCTTTTGAGAAGGCTTTCCATGAGTGTTTCTGCTGGAATTTTTGCATCAGGTCAGGTAATGATGTTGGACGAGAAGGTCTGGCTCACAATCTCCTTTCCAGTATATCCCAGAGGTGTTTGATAGGGTTCTGTGGGTCAGGGCTCTGTGTGGGTCGGGGCTCTGTGTGGGCCATTCAGGTTCTTCCACACTAAACTCATCCAATCATGTCTTTATGGACCTCGCTTTGTGTGGTTTGGCACAGTCATGCCGGAACAGAAAGGACCTTCCCACAAAGTTGGAAGCATAGCATTGTCCAACATGTCTTGGTATGCTGAAGCTTGGGTTGTTTTTTTCAGATTATTTTTATTATTATTATTATTTTTTTTATTAATTTGAATTTAGTAAAAAGTCAGAAGATTTAATGTTTTAAGACATTTTTATTTTTTCTTAAATCGAGGTATTGCAATTTTTAAAAAAATGTTCACACACGTATTCAATCAGATACGTTGTGATTGCACCAGTGGCAGAATAATTAAGAAATAATATTGTCTGACCACATGATGGCATGCCTGATTAAGCCCTCTCTGATCAAGCCGACGGTTCCAACGACCGAGGCACAGGTGGGGATTTGGAAGGCCACGGTGGAGCTGGAGCAACAGAGGACCAAGGTGGAGCCAGAGGGAGGGAGGAGCCCAATGGAGCCAGAGGGATGAAGGGACGTGGCAAAGCCGGAGGAGTGTAGTCCTGAGGTGAGGGCAGGTTGACACCTGACCAAGGCGGAGCTGAAGGGAGGAGGGAGCCCGGCGGAGCTGGTGGACTGATGAGGGAGATAAGAGAGCTAGGAGCCATGGTGGAGCCGCTGGGTCGACGGGCCGAGGCAGAGTCCAGGACTCAGAGGCTGGAGGCGGAGAAGAGGGATCCTCCAGCCACAATGCTGATGGACATTGGCAGACCCGCGGCGAAACCACATCACTGATGGTGGGCTGAGGGTGAGCTGAGGGATTGGCAGGATGCAGCAGCAAAGGGGCAGAAGATGGCAGACGACTCATGAGAGGAGGTGGTAGAGGAAGGCTGGGTGAGAATTTGTGACAGCCAGGGCTTTCAGGGATGGTGTGTGCTGCCCACACCCCAAATAGCGACTCCCATCACAGGGAGCGCAGCGGATAGGAGAACGACCTCCGTGGTCATGATGGGACAAACAGCCGATTCAGGACAGACAGAAAGTTCATAAACGGCCTCCTTGGCCATAAAAAGACAGACAGAGAATTCAGGGTAGACTGACAGTTCAGGAGAAGACGGGAGAAGAATAGGCATATCCAAATATAATTCCTCCATCGTCAGCTCACCCCCAGCGGTGGTCCAGTGGGCGGGGCTTTCCTCCACGCCCCCACACACCACTGTGACATTCTCCATGGCGGGCTTAGTTGCCAGCTAATGCACCTGGTCATAAGTTGAATGAGGCACTGGCTCTGTGGTGATTCTCAGCTCTGTCGCTCCTCTTGGTGATGGCTCATCGATCGCAGCGGGCTCTGGCTTTCCATCTGCGGTGGGCTCAGGCTGATGCTCCGCGCAATGGAGCTGGATCTAGAGTGGGACTGGCAAGATCTTCCTCAACTCTGAAGGTGAACGGAGATCTGTTTCTCACCGGTACCCACTCCACAAAGGCAGTGAAACTCTACTGAGGACAATCTTTGGACGACTGTGCTCTGAAAGCAGTGTTGAGGCTCGTGTTGTAGAATGAGCAGACCGCATCGTCTGGGTAGCTGGTGTGATGAGCCACTTCTAGGAACAGTCTGGAATGGTCCTCGAGAGATCACTCCTCCTGCTCCAGGAGGAGGAAGGTTGGGTTGTCCATAAATATTATAGTGAATTTGCTTTTGCCAACCTAGGAAGGCAAAATAGTGTAGTGATGAGCTCAAACTTCAACCGAATCCGCAGCATCTGCATGTTTTCCGCAGTTTTGCAGGATGATATGATGAATGGATAGTTCATTTTTAACAGCAGATTCAGTGATGTTAAAGCTGATCTGCACATTACTGCACACGTCTGTGGAGTGTTTCTGAAGCATCCCAGAATCTCATGGTCTCGCGAATCGCTCCTGGTGTGATTTGGCACCGTGTGGAGGACAGAACAAAACCTCGTTGGAGCCGTAAGGTGTAATGGTAAAATAATACGCTGATTGTGGGCTGCTTTTAAATGAACACTTAGGCTATTTATAAAACAAAAGATCTTCTTTGACCATATTGGCCTACTCATAGCATTAACATAGGCTTTACTCCCTTCAGACTTTAAATGGAATGTCACCGTTTCTGTCACTGCAACTTCTCAAACAGGTGAACACGCAAATTAAATTGTCTGCCTCATGAAAAAAAATGTATTTAAAACAAGTATTTTAGAAAATGTACAGTGCCGTGAAAAGGTTTTTGCCCCCTTCCTGTTTTTTTTTTTTTTTGCATATTTGTCACACTTAAAAGATTCAGATCATCAAACTAATTTTAATATTACACAAAGGTAATGCAAGTAAATACAAAATGCTGTTTTTAAATTATGATTTCATTGATTAAGGGGAAAAAAAGCTGTCCAAACCTACCTGGCCCTGCGTGAAAAATTAATTGCCCCCTCCTGTTAAATCATGAAATAACTGTGATTAACCACATTATTTTAGAAAGCTGAGTTAAATTTCACTAGCAAAACCCAGCCCTGATTACTGCTAGACCTGTTGAAACAAGAAATCACTTAAATAGAACCTGTCTGACAAAGTAAAACATGCTTAAAGAGCAACACATCATGCCGCGATCTAAAGAAATTCAAGAACAGATGAGAAACAAAACAGTTGACATGGATCAGTCTGGAATGGGCTATAAAGCCCTGTCTAAGGCTTTGGGACTCCAGCGTACCATGGTCAGAGCCATTATCCACAAATGAAGAAAACTTGGAACAGTGGTGAACCTTCCCAGGTGTGGCCGGCCTACCAAGAGCGCAATGACGACTCATCCAGGAGGTCATAAAAGAACCCAGAACAACATCTAAAGAACTGCAGGCCTCACTTGCCTCAATTTAAGTCAGTGTTCAAGATTAAACAATAAGAAAGAGACTGGGCAAAAACGGCATCCATGGGAGAGTTCCAAGGCAAAAGCCACTGCTGACCAAAAAGAACACAAAGGCTCATCTCACATTTGCCAAAAAATATCTTGATTATCCCCAAGACTTTTGGGCAAATATTCTGTGGACTGATGCAACAAAAGTTGAACTTTTTGGAAGGTATGTGACCCGTTACATCTGGTGTAAAACCAACACAGGATTTCATAAAAAGAACATCATACCAACAGTCAAACATGGTGATGGTAGTGTGATGGTCTGAAACCATGAACCATAAATGGAACCATGAACTGGAACCATGAATTCTGCACTCTATGGAACATGGAACCATGAATTCTGGAACCATGAATTCTGCACTCTATCAGAAAATCCTGAAGGAGAATGTCCGGCCATCAGTTTGTGACCTCAAGCTCAAGCGCACTTGGGTTATCCAGCAGGACAATGGTCCCAAACACACCAGCAAGTCCACCTTTGAATGGCTCAAGAAGAACAAAATTAAGGTTTTGAAGTGGTCAAATCAAAGTCCGGACTTAAATCTGATTGAGATGCTGTGGCATGACCTTAAACAGTCCATTCATGCTCAAAAACCCTCCAATGTGGCTGAATTAAAACAATTCTGCAAAGAAGAGTGGGCCAAAATTACTCCACAGCTATGTGAAAGACTCATTGCCAGTTATCGCAAACGTTTGATTGTAGTTGTTGCTGCAAAGGGTGGCACAACCAGTTATTAGATTTAGGTGGCAATTACTTTTTCACGTAGTGCCAGGCAGGTTTGGACAGCTTTTTTCCCTTAATAAATGAGATCGTTATTTCAAAACTGCATGTTGTATTTAATCGGGTTATCTTTGTGTAACATTAAAATTTGTTTGATGATCTGAATCTTTTCAGTGTGTCAAATATGCAAAAAAAAAAAAAAAACAGGAAAGGAGCAAAAACCTGTTCATGGCACTGTAGCTAATATTTGCATAAATTTGCATAAATGATTTATCTCATACCCACCCGCAATTAATCAGAATGTATGTTTTTTTATTACTCGACCCACCCGACCTGCGGATTATCCGCAGGACCCGCGGATGAGCATGCCACCAATGCCATTATGAGTTTTGGATCACGTGTTACTTAAAGGGATACTCCACCCCAAAATGAAAATTTTGTCATTAATCACTAACCCCCATGTCGTTCAAAACCCGTAAAAGCTTAGTTTGTCCTCAGAACACAATTTAAGATATTTTGGATGAAAACCGGGAGGCTTGTGACTGTCCCATTGACTGCCAAGTAAATTACACTGTCAAGGCACAGAAAAGTATAAAAAACATCGTCAAAATAGTCCATCTGCCATCAGTGGTTCAATCTGAATTTTATGAAGCGACGAGAATACTTTTTGTACGCAAAGAAAATAAAAATAGCGACATTTATTCAACAATTCGTCTCCTCTCTGTCTCTCTGTGTCGGCGTTGCACCATTTTGGAGAGTATACGATGGACGCAAAGTGTGTACGCTATTCTCTGTCATCAGTAACGCATGGATACGCTGTTTCCATTCAAATCAAAGAGTAAATAAATCTACCATACGTATCCATGCGTTACTGATCCAATCAAATTGTATCCTGGCACAATCATGACAAACGTAATATAGAAATAGCATCTAACATCATGGAGACAGATGGCTCTTCATGTCAGGATGACCTTGTTCCAAAGAAAGGTAGTAATGTTTTCTCTGGGGTTTGGAAATGGTTCGGATTTGAGAGGTCAGACGTTGAACAAACTCCACTACGTCGAACAGCACCACTAATTTATTCCAGCATTTGCGTCAAAGACACCAAGTTGAATGGGAAGAATGATCAAAGTTAAGAGATGAAAACAAACCAACAGCCTGCTGTCCAAGTGCAACAGGTCCACCTAAAATTGCACAACACCAGATGTTATTAGTCATTATTTTCTAATGACATTCAATACAACAAAAAGGTGCCCCAATGGCAAGAAATTAAGGATGCTGTGGCATTTCATATCGCTAAATACATGGTTCCCATACACACCATTGAAAAGCCAGGGTTCATAAAAATGCTACATATTGTTGATCAATGTTTACATTGGTTAAATTGTGTATTTTTTTTACTCTGTGTTCAAGAATATTTAATATATAATTTAAATTGCACAATATTTGCAATTAATCTTTTGCAAAGATATTTAACTAGATAATTTGTTTTACACTTATTTACACCATGTTGACCACTTTATGTATGGCATGCCTACTAAAAATACAATGTTCAGTAACCAGATGTTTGTATAAGCTACTAATAAAGAGAATGTTACTTGTTGTTGTAGTTATGTTTTAAGTTGACTAGTTACATATAAAATCAAATCAAATCAAAACTGAAATCGTGAACTGGTCAAACTAAGCTACTAAAAGAGGTACTTCCAGAAATCATAGATCATCTTCTGAATATTATTTAGGTAACACTTTACAATAAGGTTCATTAGTTAACATTAGTTAACAACATTAGTAAACATGAACTAAGAATGAACAATACTTTTACAGCATTTATTAATCTTAATGTTAATTTCAGCATTTACTAATGCATTATTAAAATCGCAACTTGTGTTTGTTAACATTAGTTAATGCACTGTGAACTAACATGAATAAACAATGAACTGTATTTTCATGAACTAACAATAACAAAGATTAATAAATAGTCTAATAAATGCATTGTATATTGTTTGTTCATGTTAGTTAATACATTAACTCTTAATGACACATTGTAAAGTGTTACCATTTCTTTTGAGTTATTTTAAGTTACCTGCGGGAGGAGAGTGGAGTTTGGGCGCTGTTTTGGATTGATGTTCTGTGTCTCGGTGGGGGTCAGTTTCTATAAAGGACCAGCTGGCGTCAGTGACTGTCATGTGAATTCTGAGGTTTACTCCATGCTGAGGGGAGTTATAATTATTTGTGCTTTTGATATTTAAATTTACTTTCAGTTTGCATTTCTTTATGTTCTTTGGGTCCCACTTTATATTAGGTGGCCTTAACTACTATGTACTTACATCAAAAATAAGTACAATGTACTTATTGTGTTCATATTGTATTGCAAAACACTTTTGCTGTTATTGAGGTGGGATATGGTTAAGGTTAGGGACAGGTT
>JAFVLL020007588.1:0-10327 GCA_021397915.2 Tor tambroides
AACAACTCTCAAGCTGTCAAACTCCACAAAGAATCAAAAGTGAAGGAGAGAAAGTTAAAGTGCTGGTGTTGTACTCGACTGAAGGAGAAAAACAGTGTCAGGCAGTATGTGTTTTTGAGGGAGTGTGACAGGCCTCGACTAACCTTGGAGTACAAAAGAGTTGCATTGAAATCACAAGCAATGTACTTTAATCTTGATAGGTTTAAAAATACTGATCTTATGTTTTTATGTGTTTTTCTATTTTATTCTGTTTACTGCTTAGAAAGGCATTTTAATCGTAATGACCAGCTTATAAAAGCCAGCTTCTTTTATTTCAGTTTTGTGAATATAAGATCACTTTCCAAGTATGCTGAGTTTTGCATCATAATGCTGGTTATTATACTTTAAAACCTGATACAGAAAATAAGTTTTATGCTTTGCTTATTTCACAAATGTTGTTTTTAGATTTTATCAAGAAAATGTAAGTGGCACTTGGCTATGCAGAAGTTACTGTGGGTGGTTGCCAGTGGACTGAGGTGCTCTGAGTGCGTTTTTACAGCAGTGCTGTGGATGCTATGGGGTTCTGAGTGTTTGTTAAGTGGTTCCTAGCTGTCACAAGTCAAATGAGACCATCCCTAAGTCTCCCCCAAGTAAAAGCACATCTTTCCTCAACAAGCCACATGAGTTGACGCATCATGTCTGTAGCGTTAACAGTGTGGGACAAGTTACAGACCAAAGTTTAATATCTAGGAGGGAATTCAATAAAACAGCTGTGCCACTTTTGCACGCTGTTTGTCAGAGCAAAAAGCCACAATCCAGTTTAACAGGCACAGTGCTGAAATGTTTATTTCTGAAACTGCACTGCGTATTCTTCTTCTTCTTCTTCTTCTTCTTCTTCTTCTTTTTAATTTACTATTTGACTTTACCTTTCACACAAACACACCTTCTTTCTTTATAAATTAGGTTCATTATAAATTGCGTTTCTGTCACACAAATTGCCAGGTGCAGTTTGCATCAATCTGTATCACACCAAAAGAAACCAAACAGCATATAAAATACAATTTGCTATATATAACAATGATGTTTGAGTGCACTTTCTACCGATCATGGCAGCGGTAATTGTAGCCCGGCAACAACATCACCAGTTACTACATTTGAGATAAAGTATATTTCAAACAAGAATATTATTGGTTCAGTTGAAGGAGACCTACATTATTACAGTTACTGTATATGTACTAAAGTACACTGTAAAAAGTGATAACCTGCAATTGGTACCTTAAAGGAGATATTTCTACCTGATTTAACCCATAACAAATAGTTTTATTGGTATAAATTAAGGTATTTTACTTGTAAGTCGCTTTGGATAAAAGCGTCTGCAAAATGACCAAATGTAAATGTAAATGTAAATGTATTTAAGTTGGTTAAGTGATGTTAAATACTCTTTAGTTTAGGCTAAAAACAGTATGTGAAAAGGATAGTATGACTAAATTAATGGTATTCATTAAACAGTAGACAAAATGTACGCAGATAACTTACTACTTCCATGTACCTTGATAGTGCTATGGTATTTTTGTAGTACAATGTCAATACTTAATGTACCATATGTGGTATTAGCATTTGTCCAGGTCACAAGTTAAGATGCTGTTGTTTTCTTTCATAGGGACATTATACATTATAAGTCTACATGTCTAGTTCAGTTACTCAGTTTAGAGATAAATAAATTAACTGACACAATTAATCACCATAACCTATAATTTGCTAGCTTGCTTTTGAGGAACTTGTTTCAAAGTAGAGAACACACTCTACCTGAGGTCTGGAAGCTTGTTTTCAAGGTACCTTTTAATTATGTCCCATATGCACAGTCATAAATCTACATCGAGGGGGTGGGATGGCGCAGTGGATACGACACATGCCTTTGGTGTGAGAGACCTGGGTTCGAATCCACTGTGTGACACCAATGTGTCCCTGAGCAAGACACTTAACCCCTAGTTGCTCCAGAGGCGTGCGACCTCTGACATATATAGCAATTGTAAGTCGCTTTGGATAAAAGCATCAGATAAATGTAAATGTAATGTAACATCAACAGAGCCACTTCACTAACTCAATGCATATTCATGAGCAAATGGCTGTCTGAACCTGTGCATAACCATAGTTATGAAATACAATCACATGCCAAAGTAATATAGATATATTGTGCTGAATGAATTATATGACTCCACCCCACTGCTGACTCACCATATGCATGAATACAGTCACTGTAGAATGAGCTGTCTTCCAGTACTGTAGCTGTATGCATTTATATTTATTTATTTAGCAGATGGTGTTTATCCAAAGTGACTTACAAATGTATAATAGCTTCTATTTGGTGTACATATAACTGAAAATTCACCATTTAACAACCCCCTAAATTTCATCAATTAATCTGTGGAGTCTTGATGAATTCAGAACCGATTGTTGATTGATTGTCAATAGTCTGATATCATAATCTGACAAGTTTGTGTCATTTGTAGCAATGGATCCATCATGTCTAATGGGAACTTTCTGCCCAATATTGTTACAGTTATTTTGAGAATTGTTGAAATTTGTGACTAGTTCTAACCACATCTTTATTGACTATCAACACCATAGTTCACTTAAGGCGGTGATGAATCAGGCCTGTTAACGCCAACCTCTTTAGATAAATCTGAAACACAGTCCTTTTGATTTCAAAGGACTATGTAAATTAAACTTACAACTGAAAATTAGCTGTAAATTGGAAAATCGGCATGTGGGATGACAACCTTAGGAGGCAGTGGGCTACTCAGCAGAACAGTGATGACTGAGACACTGTTGCAGTGGTATTCATCATAGTTCAGAACTCAGATTTTGTCATTTGCCTATGTATGCAGCATGCTCCTGGCATGACAAATATTATACTCCATGACCCACAGTGCAGTCATGGTTATTATTCCCATGAATTAGCTTGACGAGCACTGTTTTCCTTGATGTGATGACATATGCATCCACTGGGTTGAAAGTGTTTTGATCAGTTTTGATCTAAATATATAGAAATCACACTAGGTGCTGTTAATAAATTTAATTATAATTTTTTTTTCCAGGCACTGAGTCCAGATGAAACACAGATGAAATGTTAGCCTGTAGATTATCCATGTGTATACAAAAGACTCTGACAGTTAAAACGTGCCATTGGAGAAAATAAAATCATATTGAGATAATTAATTGTTTATCGACAGCCCTAGTGTATCATTTCTTACAAGGTTTAAAACGTTTAAATAGACATGAAATAATAGAAAATATATATAGTTTAGTGCTTTAGTTGATACTACTCTTGGAAAGCTCTTATTTCAGAGAGACACAAAGAGATGCAACTATTTGATTCGCGCTCATTTCATTCATCGAGTTTACATTAATTCACTTCACGCACTCATTATCGCTTAGTGATTTTGGAGGTTTTTGTATAATAAAACCAAATAGGTAATGGGATGGGCATTTGAGTAGGGGTTTACGCCAACAACTGATGTTGCATTTCAACAACCTACATTAGTTGTGCAAACAGTTGAGATTTCTGCTGCTGAACTATGAGAATTAGGTCTTCAGTGGCTGGCTCACATGGTAATTAAGCCATGAAAGAGAATTTTAAAATAGCTTCTTTCTCACTGTTTTGAACAAGTACTGGAAGGCCATTTTTATTTGTCTGAGCTCTGAATAAGCAGATTGGGGGAACAAAAATGGGACAGCACAGATGGGAAGAGTTTGCAGATATTGCTGAAGTGGTAAGGAACAATCAGGCAGTATGAGATGACTTGTGTCTTCAGCGCAGTGTGCAGCTCATTGTTATTTCAGTCAGCATCGTTGATGAGGGCTGCTTTGAGAAACTGATTGCAGTAGCAAAGAGGGACTGGGGTCAGTTAAGGAAATATATAGTGACTGTTATAAAGTAGAAAACTTGCTTTTTACTACAGTAGTAGTTCACAGCCGAAATGACAAATTCTGTCATCATTTACTCACCTTCAAGTAACCTGTTGCCTATTTCAGTGAAACACGCACACACTCACTCAAAGATGTTAAGATGCAGAATATCCAGGCTTTTATACAATGCAAAGCATATAGAGACCAGGGACTGTCAAGTTTCCAAGGTATATGACTAATGTGACATATTTTAAGTCATATGATAGCTTAAGGAACATAACAAAAATTATGTTTTTATTCACTGTAAATACTGAACAGCATATTGTCTATACTGTAGTTCTCAAATCTCATTCTCAATCGGTTATAAAATATACAAAAACAATGATCCAAATGCAATGGGTCTCTTTGCCACATTTGAACATTCATAATTCAGGACAAAGGGAGAAGATCTCCAGCAAATTAAGTCAAATTTAACTATTTCCTTTTGTATTGAATTTTACATGATTTTAATCATAAGTATCTACTTATGGAAAGTTAATGTGTGGTAGGATCAGCTTTGTTAGCATCTGTTAGTATCTTTGTCTGCCAAATACATAAATGTAAATCCGAAACCTTTGGCCAGTTTCTTCTGGCAAAATTACTCAAGCTGCGTCAAGTTGGACGGGAACCATTTGTGGATGGCCATTTCAAGTCATTCTGCAGATGCTCAATTGGATTAAGGTCTGGGCTGTAAATCGACCACTCTAGGAAATGTACTTTGTTGGTTTTAAGCCACCGTATTGAGGGTTTTGCAGAATATTTCAGGTCACTGTTGAAGATAAATCGTCATTCAACTCACTTCCAAGTCCCAGTGCTCTTGTGAATTCCAGCACATTCTCCTTCAGGATTTTTCTGTTCTTAGATTTGTTCGTTTGTTGTTATGTTAGATTTGTGCCAAATACAGAGCTTACAAATGAAACCTATTTTTTAAATTGCACTGAGAGCTTTCTTCCATATAAGCCAGATAAATGTAGCCCATATGTGGTTTTCTTTTCTTCTACTTCTTCTTCTTTTTTTTCTTTTTTTTACAGTACAGTTTTCCTACATACATATTGCCTTTGGGCAAGACTTTGGGACTGAACCTGCAACTATTAAGTTAAAGTCACTTATTAGCATGAGGGTTAAATGAACAGTTCAAGTTTTGTTTGAATTCAGTGGTGTCAGTTAGTGGTTGTTATTGATAAATTTCTGAAAGTTACTGTAAGTGTCCTTCAGACTACAAGAAGCACATTTTTCTCTCTTTTCTTTCACTTGGACTTTTATCATTTTGGATGTAAATAGCAAAAATTATATTTTTAAAATCTTAATTTTCTTGGTGGTACTGTATTGTAATTTTCACAGTAAATCACAAACAAATATTTAATTAGCGTCACATTCTGTCATATGAGCTTTCGATGCTGTAAGCTGTTCGTGAGCTACATGCCGATTCAGATATTTCCAAGGTGAGATCCGTACAGTTGGACAAAGCATTTGAGATATCGCTGCCTCTACTGCTGATCTAGTTAAGGTCACTTAGGGTAATATGATAATGGACTTTAAGTAAGGATTTAAGGGTCAGTTACATGATGTAACGAACTGGGAGCACACAAACTGGTGAGGCATTTATAGCGGTTTCTATGACCCTTGGTTAAAACCGCGTTCCAGGCCTGCTGAGGGGGCTCTCTCTATCTGATCCCCTAAAAACTTTAAGAACCGTTGTAGATCCGTTCATTGTATTTCGTTTTGCTAGGTTTCACAAAATCTATTATACAGCCTTTTAGCACAATGTTTCTCACCCCAAACCCAATGAATTCTCACACACTCCTTTGTCGAACATACCAGTCACATTAATATCATGAGGGATTTAAACGCAGCAAGAGTTGATGCGATGAGAATGAAGAGGTAGTGAGATAGAGGAAGTCTGGGGATTCTGGAGAATAGCGGATGAGAGGATGTGTGGTGTCTTTATCCTGCATCAGACCCCGCCAGCTGAGATTAAAGACAGACCATCTCAAGGCGGCATTCACGCTCTGAAGGCGAAATGTCCTCTTCACTGAATGCTGATGAAGCACAATGAATGGCCTCATGGACCCTGAATCTGCTCACAGATTATAGGCCTTGTGATCCCACACAAACTCATGCAAACCCCCCAAAAGGCCCTGAGGGTTAAGACCAGGTTCCACATTATGAAGGGTTGTGTGATTGTTCTTTAAATGTAAACACACCACAAAAATCACCATGAAAATAATTTATACATCTTCACCAATTTATGGCATTTTATTATTTATTTATGTCAACATTCTTCAGTGATAATTAATGTGCACAATCAAACGAGAAATGTAGGATGTTTTTTTTTTTTTTTTGAAGTTTTTAATCACTTATTTGATTTGAATTTATCAAATCATTCATAAATCCTTTTTGTGATTAGAGAGATTAACACCTAAGAAGGAGATCATTTGTGATTCAATAGCATGAATTATCCAAGTAAATTAAATATTACGGATGATGATATATGAAAAAAGGGGGTCAAATTTACTGAGAAATATATATATATATATATATATATATATATATATATATACATACATTTTATGTTAATTTTTGGTAATCATCTCTTAGATTTTACATGTTTAGCACAAACATAATGAACAATAATTAATCACTGATCATTAATACAGACAGTACTCATTTCACATACTTTTTTTCTCTCTGTCTATATAAAACAAAAGATTTAGTAGCATTTGTTATTGAAATACTCTATGCTTTCTGCAGCAGATACAACGTTTCCTACAGCAAAATCCCCAACAGTGAAACTGAAGCTGGCAAGCGGGCTGGCAGCAGTCGGATGTTGCAGAAATTAGGTGATGTGCTGTGCTGGGATGCTGTGCTGGGGTTCACCCCTGATTACTCTTGTTAAAGGCATCATTTAAAACTACCCTGCTGGTTAGAAGTAAGACAAGACCAAGAGTCACACATAGTGTTTGTGAAGGCTATTTGGAACCACAGCTTGCTTAATTGAGTGTCCTTGCATTGATTTTAGTTCACATGGAGGTTCAGAACGATCGCAGTCACTAAAACACAGAAGAAGTTGGAACTCAAGCACCACTATTAAGACATTTTTAGCAACACTATACTTTCTAAAGTAAAAATGAAACACAACTTAAAAAATAGGGGCAAAATCAAGCAATGGGTGTTGTTAGAGATGATGTCATAGTCAACTAGGTAATTGTTGTTGGAGGTGATGTCATGATCAATCAATAGTCCAAAGACTCTATAATAATGTTTTGATTTCAAGAGACACAATGGGAAATTATGAGAAGAACAAATTACAAACTGCATCCTCAATAGCTATGCGAACTATCCTCAATAGCAGTGAGGGTTTGCCTTGCATGTGGCTAACAGTATCAGTTTATGCCAAGGTTATAAAGGGGTCATGAACAAGATTAATTTGGAAGACATTTGAATTAATTTGTAAAACATTTGTTTACCTCTGTAGATCAACAACAGAAATGATAAGCTCAAAGGATGTGTGTAATTGGAACAGAGCAGGATGCTTTTCTGGTTATTCTGCTGTGTTAACTTGACAGATGAGTTGAGAAAGTCATAGAGCTGACCTCTAAATCAATGACTATTGAAATAAATCCATATTCAGTGGAAGTCTCTGGAAACATCCTTTATCAGCTATAAAAGTATGTGCTGAGATCTGTGATTTGTATAGCTAAGGCAAGCATCATTATTACTAGTACCTTTGTGATTTGAACCAACCCTTGAAGGGATTACAAAACTCCCTTTGTAATTGTTAACATTTTCAGAAGTAGCTGTAATTTAATTACACTTTTTTTTTCTCAGTAACTGTAACAGATTATAGTTACATTTATTTTGTAATTAAGGCCCCACTTTATTTTAGGTGGCCTTAACTACTATGCACTTACATAAAAAATAAGTATAATGTACTTATTGTGTTCATATTGCATTGCAAAGCACTTTTGCTGCTATTGAGGTGGGATACGGTTAAGGTTAGGTACAGGTTTGGTGGTATGGGTAGGTTTAAGGGTGGGTTAAGGTGTAAGGGATGGGTCAACAGTGTAATTATAAATGTAATTACAGAAATTAATTACAGATGTAATTACATGCAGGTATTTATTAAAATATAAATACAATGTAAAAACATGTATGTACACAATAAGTGCATTGTTCCAAATGATTAATTTAAATGTAAAAACATAGTAGTTAAGGCAACCTAATATAAAGTGGGACCGTAATTAAATTACGTAATTCTGTTACATGTAACTAGTTACTCCCCAACACTGGTGACTGATAAAATGGAAATAAAAGGCAAACAGATTTACATTGAAGGAGGGATGTTTTGAAACCAGAATAATTTAGGTACCATTTCCACGATTCCATGATTGTATTTTGGCAAGACACTCCCCTCATGTATACTCTACATTACTTTTGCAGATTACGTTTGCAGACCAAGCGTTAATGGCAGATATTATCAAATGGGCAAAGCCATGGTGCATGGATAATGATCATAATCAGTGTGTGCTTTGGTACAACACTCCAAAGTGAATCCTGTTTTGGTGTGGTTCCTCATAATACGTCCTATAACAATTACATGTTAGGTGCAGAGAGGCAAATAGGTGGGGCTTCACTGCTATTCGGGAAGCATTCAGGATGGATTCTGCTACAAATGCAATGTGGCACATGCATTTTTGACTACCTCTGTACTGTATGTCTTTTCAGCAAACTCTGCTGTGTGAAGTGTACTGCTATAGAAAAGTGGCTGATATCCTGGGTGTGCAGATGTTGTTATATATATATATATATATTCCCAAATAACAGTAAATAATTGTGATATGCACCCAAATGCACATCAAGTGTAGCTCTTTAATATTGGCTGGGACTCACAATCATATTTTCAGCAAAACTGCTCAGTGAATGGAATTGTACTGGACAAATAGCTTTCTGTAACATCATACAGTGCAAGAAAGCCACTATGTGTTGCCCATTCTCATGTGTTGAAGGTTTTCATGTGGGATTCCTGTAACTTAAAGAGATGCATATATGAGCTGTGAGTAGTCAAAAATACACTCTTAAGAAAAACTGGATCTAAAAGGTACCAAATTAGCATTCTTCGGCTTTTAAAAATAGCGGAACCCTTTTTGGTGCTATTTAGAACACTTTTTTATAGTAATATAGTTTTCCCTATCGAGGGCCTGGAGTGCTACATTGAAATGCTGTGGGAATGTCTCTGTGTGAAAGCACGTGTGAAATCAGTCCAGTGGAATGTATAGATATTTTAAGAAAAAAAAAATCATTTACCTGTTGATAGTGTTGACAGTTAGAGATATGAAAAACAAAAAGGCGGGAATAAAGAACCCTAAACTCTAGCACAAAGAACCATTTTAGCAAAAAGGGGTTCTGATTGGGTGGGCAAAACAGACATTTGTGTGAGCTCATCCCACCCCTGCCCATGCCTAGATCCGGCCAGTAAGAATTTAAATACATACTTACCAGCCATGAGATTTTAAAATGTCACATCCTTGCCTTTCTTCCATTTCTCTCTGCTCCCTTTTTCTAGTAAATGGATGAATAAAGTGTTTTTTTTTTCTAAACGTCTGAGCAATTATAGAAGCATCCGCATAAGTGACTTCCAGCAATTCAGCATTTCACTTTTTTAAACACTAAAGCACTCAAGTTATACATAGAGCTCAGATTCAGCCAATGTCTGCCATTAACACAAGCTTTTTTAGATTTTTCAGTACCACAAAGACTGAAGGAACTATGTAAGTGCATTGACACTGACACTCGTATCGTCACTAATCTACAAAGAGCCTTCAGGCTTTGCAAAAACACCAAATCAATTACAGTTTTACTTCAGCTGTTTATGCTGCTGTTGAACATTTGTCTAATGACCTTAATGCATGAGAAAGTGATCTAATAAGCTTGGGGAAAGAGATGGAGCTTAGAGAAATGTGAAACATGTCATGTATTATGTATTACAGGTATTTATTTATTTATTTCATGCATTGGTCAAAACTGAAGTAATTTTACATAGTTAAATTCATTCAATGACCACATCTTCCAACATTCCAGTGAACTTTTTTGTCATTCATACACCACCACCTTTAAAATACTATGTATGCAGCACATTTTTCAAATGATAATTTCCTGCTCACAAAACTAATGGCAATTTTGTGTATTTATACAGTAATGATAATGAAATGTGTAAATGATCTTAACAGAATATTTGCAATAAATAATAATCATCCCAAAAACAGATTCTAAATAATTTTGTTTGGAAACATGGATTAAGGAAGACAGATTGTCACGCTGAGAGAGAGACGAGGATCCAAGTGCAAGTGAAAGGAGGTTTATTTCAATATAAACAGCAAGAGACAGATGATCCGTTCTGAAT
>JAFVLL020007590.1:0-42180 GCA_021397915.2 Tor tambroides
CTCTCCATCTTTTCCACTTTCCTTTTCATGTGAAGAAAACATAAAAAGGTGCTGGATCCGTTGGATTTGCACCTCATCAGTCACACACGCACACATACACAAATATCACAGGGTACAGAAGGGAGTGTGTACTAGAACTGTGAAGCTCAGTAGATGCTAAAACTACAAATTATAAAACACAGTTGATGCTAAAACCAGACAGAGAGAATGAAAGAAAAAAAGAATGAGTGATCCGAACTAAGTAATCATGTAAGGGATAAGCTTTCAGTTGTGCAGTTGTGGTTTTTCCTATGCGAAAACCACAATTACAGGTTTCCATTGAGGTAATGTAGTTTTTGGCTTAACTCACTAAAACCAAAACATCCAAAGCTCATGATGCTCTTTACTGGGTCATAAAAGCTGTTAAAGCTCACTCACACATTTACTTTGCTATCTCAACAGGGACTATATATATACCTTCTACTATTTCTAATATGCTGAATTGGTTCTCAAGTAACATTTCATATTCATATAACAGTTGACAATGGTTGTACTGCTTAATATTTTTGATACGTTGATACGTTTCTTTTAATAAGTTTGATACATTTAGGATTCTTTAATGGAAAAAAAACACTTATTTGAAATAGAATAGCTGTATTTATATAAAATGTTACTCATGATTTATTAAATAATTTACAGATTATTTTGCCAAATTTTCTTATGCCCTCAAAGGCAGGTTTTATCAGTTTAGCTAACTTCTTAGAACATGCACTTCTCATGTATAACTTATTAAAGTCAATAGTCTTATTGAGTGGTTAGTCTACCAGGAAATTTAATGCTTTAAAATAGCTTAAAATGCTTTGTCAGTAGAAATTAAGCCAGAAAGAGAGAGCGCAGACAGAAAGAAAACAAAACACTGCGCAATTAGTCAGGTTATGAGACTAGCTTTAGGCATCAGCTCATATCCTGCTCTGCTCTTTGGAACACCAGGCTGACAGATCATTCTGAAACTCCAGTGAATGTCGACCACAAACTTGTTCTTGGTCTGTGTAGCAGAGGCATATTGGCACATGCACAGAGCTAGAGAGTCATCAGTAACGCCACAGTCTGCCCACATGGCCTGACCCAGAAACAGTCCAATGATTTCTGAGAAACATGAGTAACTGATATAAACACACGTGTTCAAAGATGTCAATTATGACAGAATGAGGAGGTGAAACTGTGCACAGAGAGACAACAATATCTCATGGCTATTCATGACTTTCTAGTGATAGATACACACTAAGTGTATTAAACATTAAAAATTGTCAAATTTATTACAAATTATTTAAAAATTATATACAAATTATTTAAAAATATAATAATAATAATTATCAATTAATTAATTAATTATTATTATTTCTTCTGTGGAACACAAAAGGTGACAATTCTGAATATTGCATAGGCATGACAAAGAAGCAGCATAAAAGTATCCAAGCAACTTTTACAAGTCTTATATATTACAAGTCTTCTGAAGCCATACGATAGTTTTGTCTTGTAAACAAACACACCAAGTTGTTGTTCACTAAAAAAATCCTGGCTTTCCGCTTATATTGTGCCTTTAGACAAATTGCATCATGTTTGACATTAGTGAAATCAAACGTCATTGGTTGTCACATAATTACTAATAACTTCAAAGCTGACATGTGAATTTATGGCTACAGCAAAGGGAGAGCAGAGAATAATGGCTTAAATTATAATCTCCTCACACAAAGCTTGCATGGCTTCAGAAGACTTATAATGGAAGTTGCATTTATGATACTTTTATTGTGTTTTTTTTGTAATTTGTTACACAACAACTAGAATGTTTACCCATAGAAGAAAAAAGGTCATACAGATTTGGAACGACATGAATGACTTCTTTAATTCATGCACGCACTTGCAGAACCCACACTGAGTCACACAGTAACGTGTGAAACACACCCTGCTGAAGTGACGCCCCAATGTATCATAAGGTGAAAAGACCGCAGTAGATTTTGCCAACCGTGAGGCTATTACACACATACACTTACACACCTCTCCAGGAACTATCATCCATCTGCTCAGAAACTGCTTTCTGTCTGGGTGCTGGAAGCATTTAAACCATGTGTGTCCTCCTCAGAGTGCAGGACTTCCATTCAACAGTTTGGGTTAAAGCTTTCCATGACCTGAATCTATCAGCGAGACAGAGGAGGTTTATTTAAGAATCGAATTGTTGCGTTGGGGATCTGAACACATCCTGCAGACTGTAATCTAGGTCATTAGGTAGTCTCTTTCATTCTCACACGCTCAGACAGAAAATGTAGGCAACACCCAGTCGAGGAGGTAAAACATCCATCCAAACATGTCTCGCACACACATACAAAGCCTGGGGAAAGAGAGGGGGGAAATGAGGAAGAAAAAAATGAAAGCAGGGAAAAAAAAGAGAAGTAGGAACACCCTTCCCGCCTGCCAAGAGCTCTGTGGCTGCTCAGCTTGTCTAGGTTATATCCAACTTGGAGGGAGAGGGGAAAAAAAAAGACTTGCACCATGTCTGTACTGCAAGCGGAGAGTGCAACAGTGTTAGACAGATAAAATGAGAGAAAAATTATACTGACTTCAGCCAACAGCCCTGCGTCCTGGCCTTGGTGTGTGTGTGTGTGTGAGGTTAGCGCAGTAACATGATCGTGTTGACACAACGCCACATCAGTGCTGAAGGAATGTTCTGGCTACCCATGCATCCCTGCTGTTGAGTCAGAGCCTGAAGCTGTGTGTGTGTGTGTTTGAGACAGAGGGAGGGCAGCACGTGCTCTCTGTATACTCAAAGGGACAGGGTAATCTCATCATCCCTGCTATTGTTTAAATGAGTGTGATATTTACATCTCGGTGGGCTCTAATTTATGATGTGATGGCTGTGATTGATTTATGTTCAGACAGCAACACTTTTTTAGTGCCTACTAAAAGTCTATTTATAGAAAGTCTACATTTTTTTGTCTTATGAACTCACAAAACATACAAAATGATTAATTAACAATATAATTAATATTATTAAAGTTACTTTAAAAAAACTTTCTTAGTATATATATTAAATTATCTATTCATTATTTTTTATGTTTAATAAAGCCAAATCAAAAATCTTTTCAAGTACCAAAAAATGTGTACATGCATTTAAAAGTTCTATTCCAGTCAGGCTATATTAATTATTAATTTTTATTTTTTTTTTAAATGTCATGTAAATGCTCTTTTAATGTTTTTGAAAGAATTTTCTTATACTCACCAAGGCGTATTTATTTGATCAAAAATACAGTAAAAACAGTTGTAATAGTTTTTGTGGAAATCATCTTTTCAGAATTATTTGAAGAATAGAAAGTTCAGAAGAACAGCATTTATTTGCTAATCTTTTGTAACCTTATGAATGTCTTTATTGTCACTTTTGACCAATTTAATATGTCCTTGCCAAATAATGAAAAAAATGTGTATTTTATCCTTTAATTACATGTTGATTCAAGTATACCTGGACAGAGAAATGAAGAGTGTAGCTTGACTATGCAAAAACCTGCTCATATAAATGACTTGCTCTCAGATTGTGGATCATGTGTTTGTACAGAATTTGATGACAGTACAGTTTTTACCACTTACAGTAGCCATTGTTTATCTACAGTTTATATTGTTATACAGTGGGTGTTTGAATGAGGTGAGCCTTTTGATGAGTCAGTTCTGAATGTGATTGAAGGTTTGACAGGAAGATGATCTGCACAGGATGTGCCGTGTCCCTCCCAAACCACAGTTTTCTGAAACTGCCATGGTTGAAGTTTTAGATGATTACGAGCAGCCCACAGACTCCTCAGAAGTCTCTTGAAGTAAATCCTCACCGTGCCCAGACACAAATGACTGGAACGGACTGATGAGAACCAGAGGCGGTAAACTATTGCGTGGGTTTTCCTTTGTGCCTGCTGTAGATCGAGGGATCAATGCGTGGCAGTATGCCAGACACTCTTAAACTGGCACAGTGATCTCAGGGGGAATACCCACATGCACACAAACACACACACTCCTGCCCCGCGGCACCAGGAACAGATGCCACAACCAGCGCAGTGAACCCATTGCTGATAATGAAGCAAGAAATAATCCCACTCACACACACATACCATCTCAGCCACGCACAATAGCGTCTCTCTGTTACACAACAACAACAATAGCCTCACACACATAGAACTGTCTCCTGCCACCAATGCACAATTTTCTTGTGCAACCGTGCATTCATACTGACAAAAACCCAAACTCTGCATCCATCTATAAAGTTATTGTGCTTTCATCTTGTACACTTCATCTCCTTGTAAGGGAATCAAGCGGTAACAGAATTCTGGCTCCCTGCCCTTACAACACACACACAGAGCTTGGGTGTTTTAATGTGTGAAAGGAACATTGTGTGTGTGTGTGTGACCACACTGTCATTAGCTTCTTTAGAGATTCAGTGTAATTATAGTAAATTTTACAAACCGTAATAAAAACAAGAAGGAATAAATCTTGGTTGGATGATAGCTCACATGTATGATAGAAATGTAATTTTATATATATATATATATATATATATATATATATATAATATATACAGGAATATAAATATATACAGATCTGTATATATGTTTTTATTAATTCAATGTTTACATTTTTAAATGTAATAAAAATACTTTTACAAATTATATATATATATATAGAGAGAGAGACTATATGAAATATTTTATACTTTTAAAAATTAATTTGCCACTGTAGGAATATTTAATACAAACTAGTTAAGGCAAAAAAAAAAAAATGCGAATAAATGTTAAAAAACAAATGGTGACTACATGGACCCACTTGCCTTGTGCATTCCTCATATAGACAAAATATACATTTAATATTTGATCATACTTGATATATGAACTTCTCATAACAAAAACATAGGATACTTTGTGTACTCTTAGGTGCTTAAAAAATAGTTGTTTGCTCTTAACACTCGAAAGATCATAAGTGTAGTTCATCTGTGTTGGTACTGTGCCATGTCTGTCTGCCTCCGGAGGCTGGTGGCGCGTAACTCCGAGCAGTGTGAATATGTTCAAAATATATTAACTTTTGCTTACCTTTAACTGTAATGATGGCTAAGTCAAAGATGTGTCGTTTTATTTAATCAGATATGTGGTTATGGACGCGCTCTCGTTTTCTCTGGGTTCCGCTGCTGTAGTCCCGCTGGGTTCATCAATAACAACTTATCCACGATCCATCAGCGCGAGCCTTTCTGACTTGCAATAATCGATAAGGTTCAACTGGAAAAATATCATCCAAAACCAAGCAGTCAATCAGCGCGCGAACAAAGCCGCTGTGATGTGACGGAATCTCCGTTGCGTGTCCGCGCAGGTCGCTTTGCTTTGTGCCACAGTGACCTCACCAGCAGACGGTGCGACGTTGCAGCGTTTGCTTTGAACTGGGCTTGTTAACGTCAGTGGACACGAACAACGTCGCCCCATTCCTCGGAATAAACAGCAGCAGCTTTTTGCTCAGGATCAGTCGCGTCCCGTCCCAGCAGCAGTGCTTCCCTGGTGCCTTGTTTGTTTGTGTGTGTGTGTGTGTGTGCATGTGTCTGGTTTTGGTCAGAGGAGCTGCGTTTAACTTGCGCCCGGGAGCGCGCAGCAGAAGTGGAGCGGGCGGGCACGGGGCCAATCATCTGTTAGACATTTCCCTTTTCAGGAGCGGCGGTCCGTATTTTCCAGCCGCGCTCCTGAGCAGATTTCTCCGGTGTTCCCTTTAGAAGAGGTGGAGTGAGCGCCAAGTTGTGCCGATTTTTTCGGTCCCTCCATCACTTTCTGTCATCTCACGCGCACAAACTTGTACACCTATTCCAAAGACCTCCCATAGACCTGTTTTTTTTCCTTCACTTTACAGATCATGTTTTGTTTGGTTGTGATTTTCAGATTTTAGTCTGTTTTGAGGAATTTTTTTTTTTTTTTAGCTGATAATCAAACCATACTAATCCTACCCTTTATAGACCATCTAGACTTTTTTTTTTTTGGTCATTTTATATATTTTATTAAGAGTATATAAATAGCAAATAAATGATAAATTTTTAAAATATTTTAAGTAATGCATTTTTATTGCTGCATAATTCCCAAAATTCCATTTGCTATTTCAGTTTTATTTTGTTCATTTATATAAATTAGTAATAAGACTAAGCATGAGACGAAGTGTGTCTAAACAAAATATTTAATGCATTACTATTAAAAAAGCTGAAATTTTGGTTCCTTGTCCATTAGCAAACAGGGTTTACCAACTTAAGGAATATTATTTTACTTATTATTATTCATATGTTTTTATTATTATTATTATTATTTTTTTTTTTTACAAATGTTACAATTTGTATTTTTACAAATTATTTTACAAATCACCATCATTAAGTTTATTTTGAAAAGTTAGAAAATTTTGATTTTAATTAACTTTTTTTGTAATGAACAGTGTGAATTTTTAGATTTTGGTCCATTTATAATTTTCTTTTCTTTTCTGTTCAGACACAAATGACCATCATCACATGTCTAAGGACATTTTTAGAAATGTGGCACTCACAAGAACAAGCATACACACACACACACACACACACACAAAGGCTTTTTTCTTGCTCAGTTTCCCTCTGGCTGGCTCCAAGTTCCAAAAAACACACCCTGTTTCTAGTTAGAAGCAGACATCCACTCCTGTGCCAGAGTCCGTAATTTATTTTCTTGTGTGAAAAGCAGCCCGGTGTTGAAGTACTTTTCCAGGTGACTGGGGGCTTCAGAGAGAAAGAGCATCTTTTAAATAAATGGAAACCATGCATTGTGGTTTACTGTACCAGCACTTTTATAGTGAATCTCTCTCTCAGTCCATGTATTAAAGGTAAATCGTTTGTAATAAGCAACACTGTCCATATTGGAAAAATAAAATAAAATCTTGGATGTTTGTAGTCTGCAACATATTTTATTTTCTGATTTACCCATGATACACATTGTTTTTTGCCACTATTTTTAGTTTACATCTACATTTGTACATTTTACATATAAATCATCAAACTTGAAATATGCTGTTTAGGAAAACTTAAAATGACCATCAACAATAATGCCGTCTGTTGGCTACAATTCAGTACAAGTGTTTAGGCGAGTATTTGAGTATCCTAATAATCTTCAAATACATACCCTCGTTTTGATGTCTATTTATCCTCTACTAGAGCTCTTGATCTGACAGCATGCTTCAGTTTCTGCTACATTATAGTAGTAAGGTCACAGAGTTCAATTCTGCATCTCTCTTTATTCTCTCCAGCCAAGCAGTGAGGAATAAATATTGACTTGCACGGAGCTGTCCATGTTTAAGCGCTTTGAAGAGAGCTCTTTCCCTCAGGATAAAACTGAAAGTTTAATGGGCCCTTCAAAATACACCCCCCCCCCTTACATATATCTACATATTTATGAGCATCCAAAGTGCATATGAAAGAAGTATGTGAAAGATTGGTATGATAGTAAATGCATTTGTAAAAGGTATGTGTGAGGCAAAACAGTTGCCCTCATAAATCGAAAAACTTCACTGTCTACTCAACTCAGCCCCACAAAATTTCGTCATCTGTAGCTGATAGAAATTTGACTTTTGCACTGTTTCCAAAACTTTTGTAATCAACAGAGAGGATTTACAGCCACATGGTGGTGTAGTTTTTCCTTTTGCTTCCTGTTGACCTCTTACACGAAAAATAAAAATAATGAAAAATAAATAACTGCTAAAATATAAGATTATTTAGAGTTTTTTAAACACAGTGTAGTGTACATGAGCTTAAATATTTATTGCATTATAAGTATTATAAAAGCTGAAAATTTTCTTCAACTTGGGGCTCTAACATCACATAAGGCAACAAGACTAAAACCTAAAACGAAATCCCGAATTTCCTCAAGATAATCTTACACTCTTTCAAATAAAAACAGGCAGACAAAGACAATTAACAGATGTGTTTCTTTTCAAAACAGAATCACATACAAATGCATCTTTTTAATGCATCGTGTAAGACTTCATTTACAAATCAAATTACAGCGGTTGTACAGAAGTATGAATACACAAGGTGACACAACATCGCTGCAACATTTCAAAAACATCATAAAAACGTTCTCCAGAGAAAAGTAAGGCACCGACTGAATCGGTGGGTATATAGGCAATTCATTTAAAGCATTTTGAGAATAAACTGAAACGGCAAAATTAAAAGGATTGTAAATATAAACAATGTTTAGAACATGTATAAAATATTTAAAACTGGTTTAGTTGGAACACACCTTGTGAAAGTTGAAGGTGTCAGTGGCATGTTAGACCTGAATCACGTTGGGACACAGAGAGAGCACAGGGAGAGTGTGTGCTATGCTTCTTGTGCAGTAAATCCTAAAACGTCTTTATGCTGGTGTTTATTGGTTCTGTAAACTGAACAGAACCCCTGTCACTGAGTTCAGAATAAGATGGGTTCTTTAAATGACTGTCACTGGTCTGTTGTCTAAATACTTATATCTTCTCACATACAGACTACTGCAGAGCCATGGGAAAACCTTATGGGAGAGGAGCTTTGACAGCTGTGAGCTTTTATCAGGCACTGGAAAGACTCATTCACACACATTAAACATTATAAGAGAAAATGCTGTTTCATCTGTCAAGCTGTAAAGAAACGACTCTCCTTAAGACACCTCAGTCGGATCAGCAGAGCGTTTGCTTTGCATACCATTGTCTGCTCGGGCTAAAGTAGTTTCAGAATTCTAAAACTAGAATTATAACTTTTTCTAGTTCCTAATAAAATGAAAATGTTGTCATTATTCACTCACCCTCATGTTGTTCAGATCCTGTATTGTTTTGTTTTTAAGTTAAATATAATGATTACTTTGTAAATTCCGAAAGTAGGTGGTGATTTATACGACCAAACTCAAAAAAAAAAAAAAAAAAAAAAATCCACCTTAAACATCATAAAAGCAGTTCATGTGTGCTATATTCCAAGTTTTCTAAAGACATATTTTTGTAAAAGATTGAGGTAACTAATTTTTAAAATTTAAATTAATTTTTTAAAAGAAATTAATGCTTTTATTCAGCAAGGATGCACTAAATTGATAAAAAGCTAAAATAAATATTTTTACATTGTTACTAAAAATATATAATTCAATTCTTTTTTAAACTTAAAAATCATGAACCACAAAACATTAAGCAGCACAACTGTTTTCAACATTGATAATAATAAATGTTTTTTGAGCAGCAAATCAGCATATTAAAATGATTTCTAAAGGATTGTGTGACACTGAAGACTTTTGTGTCTGCTGAAAATTCAGCTTTGCTATCTTAGAAATACATTTTAAAATATATTAAAATAGAAAAACCCTATTTTAAATTGCAAAAATATTTCACAATTTTTTTTTGGATCAAATACTTGGAGCCTTGGTGAGCATAAGAGACTTCTTTCAAAAACAAACATCTTACTGACTCAGAACATTTGAATAGTAGTATATGACAGATTTGTGTGTGGAACAGGCTATTATTTACAGTAAGCCAGTATTTACTAATAATCTTACCCCTCTATCAGAACCCTTAAATGTCATTTGTGCTTGTATTCATTGTAAAAAAAAAAAATGCACTAGACACGATGAGCCCGTACGGAGGGGATGTTTATCAGTGAACAATGAACTTTGGTCTGTTCGATACAATTTATTGTTTAGTTTCAGAAGATTTGGAATTCTTGGAGTAAAAATCAATTGCGTGATTTGGAAAAGTTCAGCTTGGACATTCTTCCTAACATCTCAAAATTTGTGTTTCATAAAATAATATAGGGTTAGAACAATATGAGGGTGAGTAAACGACAACAAAATGCTATATCTAAGGTGAACTATCCCTTTAAAGATGGACTGGTCAGAAGCTACTGGGAGGTTTGAGTCTGAGGGACTGCAGGTTGGCAGCGCCACGTAACCAACCTATTTAACTGATTTACTGTAGCTGCAATGAGATTCTCATTTATAGTGGGAAAATAATTTGGAAGCCATATCTGCATGAGGCAACAGTGCACCAAGCCCCTAATAAAACTGTCACGAGTGAGACATAACAGCCTCTCTGTGTCAGTTTGTGACACAGCTGTTTTCTAGTCATAATGCATTTAACATCCTACATTTCAACATTGTGCTGTATTATGTCATTGTAATTTTGACAGCTGTGGCATTTTCTCAGGCTTAAAAGTTGACGGAATGGTAAAATAAAATTGAGATTATTTACTCAGTTTGCCAAGAAGAAACTGAGAACATCTCCCAGTCCCAGCGTGAGAGGGAAAGCTCAGCCCAGCTGTGCGTTTCATGGGACGTGGCCTGTAAGGGAGATACTGTCCAGTTGTGTCTCTCTGAGGACCATCAAGTCTGAGACTCTTTCACAAGATGTGTTTCATGACTCCATGTGCCCTAAAAATGTGCTTACAAAACATACCAGCTTAAAGAGTCCAGCTACTTGCCATACCTGACTTTTCTCTCTTTTAAGGAGGGGGGTAAAACAGATTCATACATCAGCAAAGCTAAGAATACATATAACAGTATGTAACATCACACACTCCCCCTTTCTCACACACTTTCTATAAACCTGCAAGACTGGAACAGGGATGAGAAGGTGAAGAAGGCTTTTTTTTTGTTTGTTTTTGAACATTTATCTTGTCATATTTTGAAACAGCACACTGAATGAGTGACACATTCACTAATAAAACAGTTCTGTTAACCAAAGAGAACGAAAATCAACTGAACTGTGAAAGTAGAACAAAGTCTACAACTTCATACTGCTCACAGAGCTTCATACATTTACCAAGAAAGTGAGTCCATTTTCTCAGATATATAGATACAAAAATAGATCAGCAAAATCTATGTGCCATTTACAGTACGTAACAATCACTGAGTGAGTTTGACCATCGCTCAAGAAAGGAAAGAAACTAGTTCAAGACAGATTTCACAGGTTGACCGCACAGAGATCAGGACACTTGTAAAGACAGAGCAAAAGCGCTGAGAAGCCTCCTTACCATCACGAACTCTAAACATCCTCACAGTTTCTCTACAGGACATTCAGCCAGAACACGGGCATTCTACATTTCTAGTTTTGAGTCTCAAGTACTAAACTTGAACATTCAGGATCGTAAGATCTCACAAATTCAATACAAAAGATAAGAGGGAACAGTCTGTTGTAAAAGTATGGCAAATACACAACCATATTATAAACTGTTACCTTAATGCAGCCTTCATTTCACCATGTTAGAAACTATTCAAAAATGGTTTCATAATGGTCTCACGATTCAGAACAGTCACAGATTTGACCCTAAAGTCAAAGCAAGAGCTGATGATGCATGTGCTTATTGTTCTTCATCAGGAATGGTGTTTTAAATCCCATTTGTCATTTTATCAACATAACGTTATCGTCTGTTGGTGCGGACACTAATATAGTTGTTACAGTTATTTATCAGTTATCATTCTTGTAAAAACATTACTGACATTATTATATAATATTATTATTATATATTATATATTTAGGGTATTTCTGCTGTAATGTATAGTTAAAATATAATACAAAAAATAAATAAGGAAATGCTTTTTTAAGTTTCTATAATGTGTTTCATATGATTGTATATTGTCAACAAATAATTTATATACTTTATATTTTTGACATAATTCATACTTTTATTATAAGGGTATTATTATATTAAAAGTGTTATGAATCTATTATTATATATAATATGTGACCCTGGATAACAAAACCAACCATAAGGGTCCATTTTTTGAAATTGAGATTTATACATCATCTGAAAGCTGAATAAATAATCTTTCCATTGATGTCCATTGATTGTTAGGATAGGACAATATTTGGCCGAGATACAACTATTTGAAAACCTGGAATCTGAGTGTGCAAAAACGTCAAAATACTGAGAAAATGCCCTTTAAAGATGTTTAAATGAAGTTCTCAGCAATGCATATTACTAATCAAAAATTAAATTTTGATATTTACGGTAGGAAATTTACAGTACAGGTGCATCTCAATAAATTAGAATGTCGTGGAAAAGTTCATTTATTTCAGTAATTCAACTCAAATTGTGAAACTCGTGTATTAAATAAATTCAGTGCACACAGAACAAATGATTTAAGTCTTTGGTTCTTTTAATTGCTGGTAATTTAGGCTCACATTTAGCGAAACCCACCAATTCACTATCTCAACAAATTAGAATATGGTGACATCCCAATCAGCTAATCAACTCAAAACACATGCCAAAGGTTTCCTGAGCAACTGAAAATGGTCTCTCAGTTTGGTTCACTAGGCTACACAATCATAGGAAAGACTGCTGATCTGACAGTTGTCCAGAAGACAATCACTGACACCCTTCACAAGGAGGGTAAGCCACAAACATTCATTGCCAAAGAAGCTGGCTGTTCATAGAGTGCTGTATCTAAGCATGTTAACAAAGTTGAGTGGAAGGAAAAAGTGTGGAAGAAAAAGATGCACAACCAACCGAGAGAACATTATGAGGATTGTCAAGCAAAATCGATTCAAGAATTTGGGTGAACTTCACAAGGAATGTACTGAGGCTGGGGTCAAGGCATCAAGAGCCACCACACAGATGTGTCAAGGAATTTGGCTACAGTTGTCGTATTCCTCTTGTTAAGCCCCTCCTGAACCACAGGCAACGTCAGAGGTGTCTTACCTGGGCTAAGGAGAATGGACTGTTGCCCAGTGGTCCAAGTCTCTTTTCAGATGAGAACAGCGTTTTGTATTTCATTTGGAAACCAGGTCCTGGGAGTCTGGAAGGGTAGAGAAGCTCATAGCCCAAGTTGCATGAAGTCAAGTGTTAAGTTTCCACAGTCTGTGATGATTTGGGGTGCAATGTCATTGTGTTGTTTGAAAACCAACATCACTGCACCCGTTTACCAAGAAATTTTGGAGCACTTCATGCTTCCTTCTGCTGACCAGCTTTTTAAAGATGCTGATCTAATTTTCCAGTAAGATTTGGCACCTCCCCACACTGCCAAAAGCACCAAAAGTTGGTTAAATGACCATGGTGTTGGTGTGCTTGACTGGCCAGCAAACTCGCCAGACCTAAACCCCATAGAGACTCTATGGGGTATTGTCAAGAGGAAAATGAGAAAGAAGAGACCAAAAAATGCAGATGAGCTAAAGGCCACTGTCAAAGAAACTTGGGCTTCCATACCACCTCAGCAGTGCCCAAACTGATCACCTCCATGCCATGCTGAATTGAGGCAGTAATTAAAGCAAAAGGAGCCCCTACCAGGTATTGAGTACATATAACAGTAAATGAACATACTTACCAGAAGGCCAACAATTCACTAAAAATATTTTATTTATTTTTTTTAATTGGTCTTATGAAGTATTCTAATTTGTTGAGAGTGAATTGGTGGGTTTTTGTTAAATGCGAGCCTAAATCATCACAATTAAAAGAACCAAAGACTTAAACTACTTCAGTCTGTGTGCACAATTTATTTAATACACGAGTTTCACAATTTGAGTTGAATTACTGAAATTAATGAACTTTTCCATGACATTCTAATTTATTGAGATGCACCTGTATATTTTCATGGAAACATGATCTTCACTTAATATCCTAATGATTTTTGGCATAAAAGAAAATCGATAATTTTGACCCATACAATGTATTTTTGGCTATTGCTACAAATATACCCATGCAACATAAGACTGGTTTTGTGGTCCAGGGTCACAAATATTATTTTTATATTATGGTGTTTCTAGAAAAGTATAGTTAAAACAAAAGTTCTATCCTTTAATGTTATATTGATCATGAAAGAATATTTTTATATTATCTATTTGTTTTGTGGTGTGTTTCTGATTGCTAAGTATTAAATTCAGAATGAGGGGAATAAAAAGGCTGACATATAATGCTGGATGACAGGCTGTATGTAGTGAAGTCTGGATTGGCACTCTCATAGTACATTTCAAAGTGGAATGAACTAAATCACATATTAGAACAAAATCTAGACATCTAATCACATGTTGAGGAACCCAGCCAGTCATATAGATACGTCTGTCTGAGTTTCCATTAAAATGTCTCAGAATGGCATCTAGTCAACATGACAATAATTGCACCCCGTACTACTTTGGTAGGTCAGAGTAAAATAATCTTAGGACACCAGTTATAATCTGAGCTAAGATATTTTAACTCGTCTCATCTCTGCAGATCTTTCACATCTGGATCTCAAACATATATTTGTTTGTCCTTTCTCTCTTACTGTGCCTTAAACACCATAACCCCATAAGAACCATCTTAAGAAGAACAAAAATAGAAACATCAAGTCAAAAAATATACAAATAAATATCTAAATAAACATAAAACTGTCTGTTTTCTCCATTAACGGTGTGGCATCTCTTAACCCTCACTATTTTCTCTAACCCGTTACCCACAGTGCATTTGGAAGGAGAGCAGATTTCATCCCCAGAACTACTCGTGTTTCTCATAATGCACTGCAGTGAGGGCCAGCACTGTCGTCTTGGGGCCGTTCGAGGGCATGACCTGCTCTCTGTCACCCATGCCATTACACACATCATTGCCATCACTTGTTTACAATTCTAGGACTCCAAAAGACTGTGCCATCGACACACCTGTTGTCCCTTGGATTCCTTCATCTGTGTCCAGTGTGTCAGCTCCTCCTCCCCAGAGCTGTTCAGCCCCAGAGAGATCCAGCCAATCATCTCCTTCCGTTTCATGCTGCGCTTGTTGTAGACCGACAGGATGAGCGTGACGTCAGAGAGCTGGAACAGAGCTACTTGGAACACGAAGGTCTCCTTGTAGGTGGGGTTGGGTTGGCCTCGGCAAATGGACGTCTTGCACTTGGACATCTCTTGACCCATTGAGTTCAGTAGAGTCAGCTTTACATAAGTGTCTGAAACAGGAGGAAACAAGATGTCAGTTAGAGAACATTTAGGATCAAATCTGTCAAGACTAAATTTGATTTGACCATGAGAAATCTGAAATTACTTTCCTCAGCACTTCCTTACAAAAGGAGTATTTTGATTTTGTTTTCCAGTAAAAATGTCTTTAAAATATATTTTTGTTAATATAAATGTGAACATTAAGTCTATTATTAAGAAAGAAAATTATATATATATATACATACAGTGCCCTCCACTAATATTGGCACCCTTGGTAAATCTGAGCAAAGGTGGCTGTGAAAATAAATCTGCATTGTTTATCCTTTTGATCTTTCATTCAAAAAATTCACAAAATTCTAACCTATCATTGAAGTAAAACAATTGAAAGTGAGGGGAAAATCTCATTGTGAAATAAATGCTTTCTCTAGTTCATATTGGCCACAATTATTGCAATGTCCTTTTTCCAAGATAGCAGCCCTGATTTTTCTACTGTAACGCCTAAAGAGTTTGGAGAACACCTGATAAGAGATCAGAGACCATTCCTTCATGTAGAATCTCTCCAGATCCTTCAGCTTCACAGCTCCATGTTGGTGCTTCTCCTCTTTAGTTCACCTCACTCATTTTCTATAGGGTTCAGGTCAGAGGACTGGGACAGCCATGGCAAAAGCTGCATTTTGGGCTCCGTGACCCATTTTTGTGTTGATTTTGATGTTTGTTTTGGATTATTGTCCTGATGGAAGATCCAACCACAGCCCATTATAAGATTTCTAACAGAGGCAGTCAGCTTTAGATTTTTTTTTTTTTTATCTGTTGGTATTTGAGAGAATCCGTGATGCCATGCATCTGAACAAGATGTCCAGGACCTCCGGCAGAAAAACATTTAACCATGGGCATGGGGTACTTTTTATCCCTGTTTGTACTAAACCCATCTAATGGGTTTGCTGCCAAAAAGCTCTCTTTTTTTTTTTTTTTTTAAGTTTCTTCTGACCATAGAAGCCAGTGTCATTTGAAGTTCCAGTCCTGTCTGACAACTGAAAATGCTGGATTTTGTTTTTGGATGAGCGAGGAGAATTTTTCTTGAAATCCTCCTGAACAATATGTGGTGATGTAGGGGCTGTTTGAGATATATATATTTTTTAGGCTTTCTGACCCCCAAGACTCAACTAATCTCTGCAATTCTCCAGCTGTTATCCTTGGAGAGTCTTTGGCCACTCAAACTCTTCTCCTCACCGTGCATTAGGACGATATAGACACATGTCCTCTTCCAGGCAGATTTGTAACGTATTTAGTTGATTGGAACTTCTTAATTATTGCCCTGATGGTGGAAATGTGGATTTTCAGTGCTTTAGCTCTTTTCTTACAGCCACTTTCTATTTTGTGAAGCTCAACAATCTTGTTCTGCACATCAGAACTTTACTGTTTGGTTTTGCTCCTTGTGATGGATGATTAAGGGAATTTGGCCTTAGTTTTCTTTATATTTAGAATCCTTTGGAACAGGAAGTCATAGCTGGACAATTTCATGCTCCTAGTCACCCCGGTATGCTAAAAAAATGTAAATATGAATGCGAATATACTTCAGAGATATTTTACTAATAAGAATTTCCAGGGGTGCCAATAATTGTGGCCACATGCATTGGAGAAAAACATTTGTTTTATCACTTAAAATTTTCTCCCCACTTTCAATTGTTTTACTTCAAATGATAGGTTAGAATTTTGTGAATTTTTTGAATGAAAGATCAAAAGGATAAACAATGCAGATTTATTTTCACAGCCACCTTTGCTCAGATTTACCAAGGGTGCCAATATTAGTGGAGGGCACTGTATATATATATATATATATTAGTGCTGTCAATCGATTAAAAAATTTAATCGCGTTAATCACAGTCATGGACTGTGATTAATCACGATTAATCACAAATTTAAAATACTAGGATTTACCTGTAAATGTGTTGAAATAAAGAAATGCATGACAAACTAGTTTAAGGAAACAGAACCTTTCACACCTCCGCCAGGTATGAGACATAATCCTTATTATTCTTTTATCATTATTCTTCTGTTTTTATTCAGCCATTATCAGCCTTTATACTGGCAATAAAACGTTTACCAAGCCACATCGCTTCAATCCCAGTATACATTTACCCAACTATTATCAAAAGTATTTCTAAATAAATACAACATAACATTTTCTTGCGACCTTACGTGAAGTATTATGACAAAATGCATTATGAAGAAGAAATGGACCTGTTCTGCAGTTGCATTAGAGCTAAACCACCACTCACTTTAAACCACCATCGAGTGTTTGTAATAACTTCCTTTTGCGATCATGTGGAATTTCGTTGTTTACTATTGTTAAAATATGCTATTTAGAGCCTTTTTATTGCTGTACAAATTAGCATTTCAGATGTACACATTCATTATTGTTATGAAAATACGGCTCTGTAATTTTTCCTGCGACTGCATTTTCAAAATAGCCCAATTGTGAGAGAAAACCGTGAACCTGGCAACACTGGTTCGCTGTACCCTTATCACACAATGATAGATAAACTTCCGCGCTGCGATGACGGCAAGAAGTTGGGGTCAAACCCTATCAAACGATTAATTTGCGTTAAAAAAATATTAACGCATTAATTTTTAGATTAATCACATGCGTTAACGCGTTAACGTTGACAGCGCTAGTGTATATATATATATATATATATATATATATAAAATATAATATAATTATTTCTTTTTACCCGATTGGGAATTTTTAAAATTGTAAATCTCACAGAGTTTTGTTAGATTAGGGGCCAGATTTACTAACAGCTTGCGCCAACGCAAACCGTCTTTTGGCGTTAAAATAGTATTGTTGTGCAGTGAAGAATTAGCGCTGAAAAGGCGTGGACACGCCTTATTTTTGCATCTGACCTTACTGAATATTCATTTGTAGGAGTTTATCGCAAAATTTATGGGAAGAGAGTAATAAAATGAATCACGCAACAAATCTGACGTTTAATACTAACGTTTGCGAACGTCAAATGACTGGTATTTGCATCATTATTTAATGCCCAAAAAAGCATGTCTTAAAGAAGGCGCTAATTTGCACTGCCCTTGGTAGATTTCGCTGGTCATTATGGAAATATAATGTTCTTTAATGTGCACATTGCCAGTAAATCACACAGAATTTTCCCCTCCCATCGGCGCTTTTATGGAATTGTGCTCTAACGCAAATTTGCCCTGTTTCGTAAATCTGGCCCTTATTCTTAAAAACAAGAAAAAAGTTCAGTGTTAGTGACAAGATAAAGAAACATAGTTTTAAAAATTAAATATATCTTGTTATAAGCCAGTTTTTTTTACTTTTTTTTTTTTACTGCAAAACAAGACAAAAATACACATTTTAAAAAAAATGGAAAATCAAAAATACATTATAATAAACAATAAAAAAAGAAAAAAATAACAACAGTTTTCGGCTGGGAGAAATAAATTACAAAAAGATAATACTATTACAAAAATTGTAGGTTTGGAAGTTAGGACGTTAAATGAAGTAACAGGATGTATCATTGTGGTACAGTTCCTCTGCCAGCATGGAGGTTTTCAACGCTACGGTTCCAGCATGGCAACGCTTCAATCTCTCAATTTATCTGAAAAGCAATTGATTATTCCATTCATTAATACAGGATGAAATTTATTGGCTCAAAATGGGCCATTCAGATTCTTTCTTGCATTAACGCTCGGTGCGAATCAATGCTCACTGATTAATAATTGAGTCCCGCATCACTCCTCTGTCTTCTCCTTTCAGAACCTTTTGAACTGCGACTCTACAGATGCATTCAGCGCAGACTCTGCGGTAGCTCGAGGCCTTTCACTGGGTTTAATTCAGAGCGCAGTTGAACTCCTCTGAGCGTGCTTTCTGCTGCCCTGCCTGAATACACTACAATACAACAGACGTTAGTATTCTCTGTCTTTGTGTCAGAGCGACGCTTCTGTTCCACGACTCATCGAGTGTGGGCTTCCTGTGGAGTCATCCTGCTGCGTTTTCAAGAAAATGTTTCACTCTCCTCTATTTTTCCAACTAATAGAAGAGCCGAGCTAAAGAAGCGTTGATTTCAGAGATGGGAACAGAGACTCATACCTGACACTGAGGAAATCATCTCCAGCTCCTCAAGCTGAATGTGAAAGGATTTCATTAACGGTTAAGAGGGCTGATTAGAGTCTGTGATGCAGTTATTCAGGAATCTGAACACTTCTGTAACTTCTAGTAGTCTACACTATGTTCCGTTGCCTAAAATCCTGGTCATCTGCATTGCGAAAGTTATTTATAGAAAATTACTTTCATATTTTTGTTATATATTACATATATCTACACATGTACAGCAGTGGTTTCCTTTTTGCAATTTTTGTATCCCAAATATGACGATGCACTTGCAAGGCATCCATTACCCAAAATATAAAAGCTATTAGATATTTTAAAAAATGATTATATATCATATATTTTAAAGCTATTGTATATACAGTATATTGCATACATATGTATATACATGTATAAAGTGCATAAAATGTATACCATGCTAAAGACTAATTTATATTTTATAAAAAAATTCATATTAATGAAGCAAGATATAAAGATCACAAACTATTTTTATAATTATGTTGCCACTGAAATGAAGCCAAAGCAAAACCTTAAAATAATAATAACTGTAATATCAAATTATTATATGATTATGATTATTATTATTATTATTATTATTATTATTATTATCAAAACATTATAATAATAAAGATTTATTAAATTTATAATAAAAAATAATAATAACTGGAAACAGAAAAAGTAATCCGGAAAAATAAATAAAAAAATTGTTTTATACATATTAATTAATATTTCAAGTTAACAATGAGAGCCCCAAAAATATATTTTGTAAAAAAAAATATCTTACATTTTCCACAGTCTCCAAACACAGAAGAACCACTCACATGGCAACAAGTCTACAAAGATTTCTACATCTTTCTGGCAACTACCAGTCACATGACAGGAAAGATTCAAATGATCCAAGCAAATGATCTAGTAAATGTATTTTAAAAAATCCAAACGTTAAATAAAAAGACACATGGTTAGGGGACGCATGCAAACATCACTATAGAGGACAGAATATAACAACATACCATCCAACATAACGTCTAAAATAACAGCGTTTTAACCTTCTCCATGGATGAAGACTGAATGGATAACATATTTCAAATGTTTTCTGAATCTTCCTCCTATATTGAGTTTTACACTAATTTGCACTCAAATTTTCCACAGATCAAACCTTCAGCATCCATGTAGAAGTGTTCGCCAGTCTAACACCAAGGATCGATAATGAAGAGAGGAAGCGTGAAAACAGAAAGATGGATGAATATCGTCCGATGCTGATAAAGGTAGCCACAGAAAACTCACCTCGGATTATGTACACCTGCCCACCTATCAAGTGCTTTAGACAACAGAACAAACCGTCTGACAACAGGAGAGGAGTGACAGCAAGAGCAGAAGGGATTGGCAGACATCAGGGAGAAAGAGAGAGAATATCAACAACGGCAGGAGAAAAAGAGCAGGTCAAAAGGTCTGAAGGTTCAATGACATCACATTAGGTCAGATGTAATGTGTTCATAAAGCACACTGCATCACTTCAGGTTAAGGGCCAATGCATAGGAGAAACATGCAGCCTTCATCACCATTTCATAACGCTATCTGAAACTACAGGGTGAGTGTCTTTTAATGACACAATGGTATTTATGAGCAGTTATGGCCTAATGGTTAGAGAGTCAGACTTGTAACCCAAAGGTTGCAGGTTCGAGTCTCAGGTCCGGCAGGGCTTGTAGGTGGGGGGAGTGAATGTCCAGCGCTCTCTCCACCTTCAATACCACGACTGAGGTGAGACCCTTGAGCAAGGCACTGAACCCCCAACTGCTCCCCGGACGCCGCAGGACTGGCTGCCCACTGCTCCGGGCAGTGTGTTCACTGCTGTGTGTGTGCACTTTGATGGGTTAAATGCAGAGCACAAATTCTGAGTATGGGTCACCATACTTGGCCACAAATCACCTCCTTTCCTTCCTTTCATGAGTGCTTTCTGAAGGCTCTTATATTGCGCTCTTTGACTGAAGTGTGACTGAAGCTTGGGAAGGTTAGGAGGTCATTTAAGGTAGTGTTTATCAGAAGGGTGATGGAAAATTATGGAGAGAGAAAGAAAGAGGGAGGACCTTTGGGGTCAAAGGTGAGAGGTGACACTATTTGATCCTACAAACCTTATATAAGATGATACAGGAGATGGAAGATTGATCTGATGGTGGAATGGCTATTTAAAGCAATCAAGTTAAACAGCTTTTGGACTCACTGGGAGGTTTATTTGCTGCCAGGTTTTTAAAGTGGCTTCCTTTGATGACCTCCACAGAGAGACGTCCCGTAGTGGCGTTGTATACAAGCCCCAGCAGGATCTCAGGAGCCGACCCCTGACCAGCAGATGGGAACGACGAGGCCGTCTCACTGCACGATACGTCGGACACGCTTGCCTGAGAGTCGCTGCCCTGGGACACACATAATCTTTGGTTAATATATATAATATATATATATATATATATATATATATATAATGTACACTATATTGCCAAAAGTATTGGGTCGCCCCCTTCTAATGAACAGGTTTGACTACTTTAGCAATTTCCATGAGTCTTATACACAGAGGCATTGTCATGTTAGAACAGAAAAGGGTCCTGTCCAAACTGTTGCTATAATATTAGAAGCACACAATTTCCTAGAATATCATTATATGCTTAAACATTAAGATCTGTACTCATAGAAGTTACTAAAGTAGTCAAACCTGTTCATTAGAAGGGGGCAACCCAATACTTTTGGCAATATAGTGTGTGTATATATATATATATATATATATATATATATGGGAGAGAGAGATAAGAGAGATATACAAATACACACACACACACACACACACACACACACACACATACAACCAGTCAAAAGTAGTAAGATTTTTTATGTTTTTTTTAAAGTCTCTTCTTCTCACCAAGCCTACATTTATTAGATCCAAAGTACAGCAAAAACAGTAAAATTTTGAAATATTTTTTACTATTTAAAATAACTGTTTTCTATTTGAATGTAATTTATTCCTGTGATCAAAGCTAAATTTTCAGCATCATTACTCCAGTCTTCAGTGTCACATGATCCTTCAGAAATCATTCTAATACACTGATTTGCTGTTCAAGAAACATTTTTTATTATTATTAAAAATATTTAAAACAGTTGAGTACATTTTTTTCAGGATTCTTTGATGAATAAAAAAAATCCAAAGATCAGCATTTATCTGAAATAAAAAGCTTTCGTAACATTGTACACTCTACCATTCAAAAGCTTATTTAGCAAGGATGCTTTAAATTGATCAAAAGTGATGATAAAGACATTTATAATGTTACAAAAGATTTCTATTTCAGATAAATTCTGTTCTTCTGAACTTTCTATTAATCAAAGAAACCTTAAAAAATTCTACTCAGCTGTTTTCAACATACTACTACTACTACTACTACTACTAATAATAATACATGTTTTTTGATCAGCAAATCAGAATATTAGAATGACATCTGAAGCATTATGTGACTGGAGTAATGATGCTAAAAATTCAGCTTTGAAATCACAGGAATAAATTACATTTTAAAATATATTCAAATAGAAAACAGTTATTTTAAATAGAAAAATATTTCAAAATTTTACTGTTTTTGCTGTACTTTGGATCAAATAAATGCAGGCTTGGTGAGCAGAAGAGACTTCTTTAAAAAACATTAAAAAAATAAAAAAAATTTAACTGGTAGTGTATGTATACACACACACACACACACACACACACACACATTTTTATATACAGTAAAATATAATATATGAAATACAGTAATATTGTGAAATACTATTACAATTTAAAAAATAAAATAAATACATATATATTTGGCAAAACTGAATTTTCATTAGTCATTACTCCAGTTTTCAGTGTCACATGACTTTTTTTTATTATTATCAATGTTCATAATAATAATAATAATAATAATAATAATATTATCAGTTAAACAGTTGTCCTGATTATTATTTGAAACTATGATACATTTGATTCAGGACTATTTGAATACTGAAAAGTAATCAAGAAAAAAATCAGCATTTATTTGAAATATAAATCTTTTGTAACATTATAATTGTTTTTAATGTCACTTTTGATAAATTGAATGCATTATTGCTGAATAAAAGTATAAATTTATGCTGATAATTTGTCATGAAAAAAACATTTATTAAATTAGAAAGAAGCATTTTTAGTAGTTTTGGACATAAGATTTTATCACACTCACAGGTATGTTGCAGCAGGGGTCCAGTATGATGGGGACCGACATCTTGCCCTGCAGGTTGAGTTTGGTGAGGTAGAACACCTTCTCTCCGAGAGCCTTCTCTTTCTTCATCCTGCGGATGCTGTACAAGCGGAACCGGACGGCGTAGTTCCCGATCATCTCTGATTCGATATGGCTGAAGTGAAATGTCTCTGTGAAGACGGGGCAGGGGCCACGCTGGATGATGGTTTTCGCCCTCTGTTTTTTGGTAGGCAGCAGCACCAGATGCACCTGCCAGGAGATGTTACCCATGCGTTTGAGAGAAGGAATGTCCGTCAGAGCCGTTATCGTGACGGACAGACGCTGGTCAGACGAATCGTAGTTGAAGATGACGTCGAGAGTTCCATATTGAGCGAGAGGCTCGGGGTCGTAACCTTTGGGAAGTTGAGCCGCCGATCCACGTGCAGACAGATCCTATAGAGATGATTGACAGAAAAAGGAACAGATTTAGAGTTAGTAACAGTTACCATCTGAGGCTCGAGGTAGTGCATGGTAAATAGATTAATATGGTACCTGTGCAGGAGTTTACATTTATATGAGCTCTCATATGACTGCTTTAATACTAAAAACAGACAGTTATGACAAATTCCTTGATGGATGAAGATATTTTCAATGATTGATGGCTAAGACTTTTATTGCTCTCATTCATATATCAAAGTTAGACAGAGGATGTGGCTCAGTACATTCACTGCTGCATCACACTGCTGTAAACATATCAATTATTACGGAGGTGTCTACAGCACATGCATATTAAATTATGAAGCCGTTAGTGCATGCATCTGTGTTTGTATGCATGTGATGTCAAGGTAATGAAACCATTAAAGTACTTTAGCTAATTACATGTGACAGCAATGCCCTAAAAACTGAGAGTTAAACTAAACTAATAAAGACCAATCAAAATGAGTTTCTCACTATAAAACAGTTTAAAGGTTTTTAAATGAATGTCTTTTTAAATTGAGTGGGTTGAGGGAATTTTGAATATAACTTACAAAAAAGGATTTGTATTTTTGATATTTCAGTTGCCGGATTGGCAGAGAATCACCATTTGCATTTAAATTTGCTCAGTCCAGATACACAGATTATTTGAAATTTCATTCATCAATACTCGCCCTATCAAACTGAAAAAAAAAGTATTAAAAAAGGATTTTAAATGTATAATTATTGTTTTAAAATTAAAAATAAAATATTTATCAGCCATTATTCCGGTCTTCAGTACTACATGATCCTTCAGAAATCATTCTAATACACTGATTTATTATCAATGTTAAAAACAGTTTTGCTGCTTATATATATATATATATATATATATATATATATATTTATTATGAGGAACCTGATACTTTTTTTTAGGATTCCTTTATGAATAAAAAGTTAAATAAAAAGTTAAAATAGTAATCTTACTATCACTATTTATCAATTTAACACATCCTTGCTGAATGAAAGTATGAATTTCATTCAAAAAAGAAAGAAAAAATTACTGACCCCACTTTCTTAACAATAGTGTATATTGTTACAAAAGATTTTTATTTTGAATAAATGCTGTTCTTTTTAACTTTTTATTCATCAAAGAATCTTGAAGTATCTATCTATCTATCTATCTATCTATCTATCTATCTATCTATCTATCTATCTATCTATCTATCTATCTATCAAGCAGCACAACTGATAATCACTTGATAATAAATCAGCATATTAGAATGATTTCTGAAGGATCATGTGACACTGAAGACTACACTAATGATGCTGAAAATTCAGCTTTGGAATCTTAAGAATAAATGACATTAAATAAGTATATTAAAACAGAAAACTGTCATTTTCTGTTTTTTTTTCTGTATTTTTGATCAAATAAATGCAGCCTTGATGAGCATAATAAACTTTAAAAAACATGAAAAATCTTGCTGATCTCAAGCTTTTACATGGCAGTGTTTGTGTGTATATATTATTTCTTAAATACATATAAAAATAACTTTAAATATTTCAAAATTATATAGACTTTTTTTTTTTATTTAAAATTCATACATATGTTTATTTATGTCCCTGGTAACAAAGAACTTTCATCTTTGCAGTAAGTGATTTCTGCATCTGTCGATTTTTGCTGAAACACACCTCTGGGCTGAGTACAGCAGTGCTGTCACTGGGCACATCTTCTTCATAGCCCTTGTTAAGGAAACTCTCTGTTTCCTGTGCTCCGCTGACCTCACTTGGACATTTTCCATAGCTGTGTCTGGGGCTCTCGCTTCCATGGGAAAGGTCACATTTGGCATCGCCCAGGTCAGAGGGTGTGCATGACATACGTGGCGACCCATCCTCATCCTGATAGGGTGGAGGCTGCAGCTCATCCAATGGTGGAGTCCGTCTCATCCGCTGGATACAGTTTACTGATGTGGAGCAAATTGAGAGAGATGCATTTATAGTGCCATTTAGCTCAATGTTCTCAAGCAATATGAAAAAGCAAAAATGTGGAACATGAAATAGCAGAAGTCATCTTTAATAGCTTAGAAAGTGCATTAATTGGAGTGACAAGGGCAGAATGAAGCAGGACTGGGATCTCAGTAATTCAATATACAGTAATTCATTCTCACATGAGACTGAACCTGCAGCCTTTGTGTTTTCAGGAGGCCAGAATGATACCTATTAGGGTTGTAATTTATGATACAACTTGTTATATGGCATTCAGAGCTCTCTAGTAAAGCCTAAAACAAGAACGGTTCTTTGAAACCCTCAGCTCAATTCAAGAAAAGGTCAAAACCTGGTTTTACACACAGTGTAGTATCCCTTACACCTGCATCTTCATAAATCATTCAGTTGTCCTCCAAGAGCTACAAATCACTGTGTATGTGTGTGCGTAAGATTAAATTAAACAAATCAGTGTGTTTCATCATTTGAAATGCAGAAAATGAAGAAAATTAGAGGATATGTTGATGTTGCTAGCGGCTTTGTGAGACACTGAAATTGAGATAAATGGCAACGCGTGGCCTGATTTACCTGCATTCACCCTACAAGTTAAACTGCTCTGTAAAGAGAATGAACCAAGTGACTGTTGCCATAGTAACATGCTGCCGGTCAGGACAGGAAGATTTAGTGATCTCATAAATACAGCGCATTTTCTCTCTCTCTCACACAGACACACACACACACACACACACACATACACACACTTCTGTTGGCGTGTGGCTGGGATAACTGGTTCTGACTGGGAAGAGACATTGCTGATGCTGAGAATTTTCAAGTGGGGGATTAGTTACCACTTTCTCTAAACTCCCTCACTTCCTAGATGTTGTTAGTTCTCAGTAATAATATTTTCCATTATTTCTCATTTAATATAATAACTTTTGTTACAAATTGCATTATTAGCATACTAATTGAAAACTGTAATAATAATAATAACAGTTATTAGAATAATAATTATAATAAAGCATTATTATTATTATTATATTTCCCAGTTTCAAATTATGCTGATAATACAATTTGTAATAATAATAATTGGCAATTATTATTATTATTAGCATAATAATTGAAAAAAACCCTGTAACAACAACAACAACAACGTTTTTATTAGAATAATAATTATAATAAAGCATTATTATTTTATTTCCCAGTTTCAAATTATTATGCTTAATACAATTAGCAATAAAAAATAATTTAATTATATCGATATTAAATTATTATTTGTAAACAACAATTATGAATTCTATAATAATATTAATAATAATAATAATAATTATTATTATTATTATCATTATCATCATTATTATTATTACTAATAACAAAAATATAATTTATATAGTATAACTTTTTTCAGTTTAACTTTTTATTATGCTGCTAATACACGATTACATTATTATTATTTTTATTATTAATCTATTTCCCAGTTTCAAATTATTATACTGATAAAACAATTTGTAATAAAAAATACAAATTATTGCTCTTATTTGTAAACAACAACAACAACAACAGTAATTATTATGAATAATAATAATAATAATAATAATAATTATTATTATTATTACTACTACTAACAACAAAAATAATAAACTGTTTTTGCGGTTTAACTTTTCAAATTATTATGCTGATAATGCAATTTGTAATGGAAAAGATTAAATTATTATTATTATTAATAATAATAATAATAATAATAATCTATTTCCAAGTTTCAAATTATGCTGGTTATACAATTTGTAATAAAATAACACAAATTATTATTATTTGTAAACAACAACATTATGGATTATATAATAATAATAATAATAATAATAATAATAATAATAATAAGTAGTAGTAGTAGTATTACTAACAACAAAAATAATAAACTACTTTTTGCAGTTTAACTTTTCAAATTATTATGCTGATAATACAATTTGTAATGGAAATGATTCAATTATTATTAATATTATTATTAATGCTTCAATGACAGTATGCCCTTGAGCTGATTGTGTAAATCCAAATGCTGATACATGTTCTCCAGCATGATTTGAGAATAATCCAAAGAGCACCTTGTGTTTCAGTGAACGCAAGAACATCTGAAGTTCGCATGATCAATGTCACAAATTTACTTATGACCTAGAAATAGAGCAGAATCAGAAATATTACTTCTTCATTTACATCACAACATTCCTTTGTTTTACACATTTCATAATCCTAAAACAGAGAAGTATGACAGTACAAAAGATGGAAAACTCAGAATCAAAATTCACTTTTAATGAGGATGGAGGAAAGAAACATCACTATGATTAAGATGACGGAGGAGCACGTCCGCTTGCCTTCTGTGTCTCAATGCTGAATGACGTCTTTGATCATAAACACTGCAGCATTTTCAACCTCAGGCTATGAACAAGAGCGAGAGAAATGTCTGTCGGTGTGTATGAGAGAGTCTGCCCTATATCTCAATGATGTTTTGATCAACTCTCATGTCAGGCATCTCTCATGTTTTAATTTGATCTGAATGTCAGAATATATGCCACAGCTACAATATTCAGTATCATCAGGACTTCACTGAGCGATTAGTAACATGACATTTACGGCTCAGTTAACTTGATTTTCAAGTTAAACACTCAGCTCATTTGTTATGTATTAGTGTAAGAATGTCAGAATGTCTGCACAGTATGAGTTAGCGTGTGTTTATGTGTTTGCGAGCAATAGGAGTGTGTAAGTGTATGTGTAAATGTGTGTGTGTTAGCTCCTCATGTATTATACAGATGGCCTGAGGCTACAGCCTCTCTTGCCTCCAGGAAAACAGCTCACGAGAAAAGCATGCGGCTCTATCTGTCTCTCTGTGCAGTAGTTCACAGAAACAGAGGGGGAAATCAGAGAGACATATCCACCAGCTTCCTGCTTTTTTCTTTCTGACAGCCCTTCCCTTTGACACATTTTCATTCTCTTCATAGAGTAGAGAGATTACAGAGGGCTGTTTACTGGAGTATCTACAATGATTCCAGCAGAATTTCCAGCAGACAACTCAAATAGGCAACTGGAAGTACAAAAATCATCTTACAGCCATGTATCTCTGTTGGATATAAAAGCAGAGACCATCATCCTTCTCCAAAATGCAGAATAACATGATAATCTCACTTTCCTTGAGGAGCAGAACAGAGCCAAGACCTCTCTTACTCTGTGTGAGTTAAACTAGTGTGTGGTGGAAGAGAGTGTGTTTGTGTATAAGAAAGAAGAGAAAAGCGTGTTCTGGCTTCTTATACAAAAACGTGTTCTTCCAGAACTGTCCTGATTCATTTGATATCTCATGATCTAAACCCTTTGCTCTCTGTAAAAATAACTTCTGCCAGAGAAAGAGCAACCCACAGTCATTTTTATTGAAAACAGGTTTCATTCGGATTTTCTTCAGTGTCTGTTACTGATTGTTCTTAAAAAAAAAAAAAAAACCTGAGTGACGCCTAAATTCCAGTGAAAAACAAACATCCCTAAGCAGAGGATAAGTAGTTGAGCAGCGCCATCTAATGTAATGGAAAGAAGAGTTTTATTTGGGTTCCATTCTGTTTGTTTTGGCCAGTCATCCCAGATGCCAAATCATACAAATACAAATCATACTTACACGTCACACTAAAAAAGTTCAAAAGTTTAGAGTCAGTACGTTTTTTTTTTTTTGAAAGAAATCAATAATTTTATTCAGCAAGGGCACATTACATTGATCAAAAGTGACTTTAAAGACAGAATGTTACAAAAAAGAAGTTACCTTCCGAACAAATACTGTTTTCAACATTGATAATAATCAAGAAAAGTTTAGAATTGAAAAAAATGTTTCTTGAGTATCAAATCAGCATATTAGAATGATTTCTGAAGGATCATGTCACAAATTCAGCTTTCCCATCACATTTTTAAATATTTTCAAACAGAAAACTTGTAACAATACTTCACAATAATACTGTTTTTACTGTATTTTTTATCAAATAAATGCAGACTTGGTGAGCAGGAGAAACTTCTTTCCAAAAAAAAAAAAAAAAGAAAGAAAAAGAAAGAAAAGAAAAAATCTTATCAACCTCAAACATTTCAACAGTAGTGTATACAAATTCAGCAACCAATTTTAGCACAGAGTTTCCTATTCGACCATGGCATACTTGAAGTTAATTTGGATCACACCAATGAAAAGTAAGTATCACTCTCCCCTTTCACTCCACTTTCATCCTACATAAATGTCTCATGAGCTGTAAGAAAGCTGTTTTTTTTGTGTGAGGTGTAAATTTACCATCATCTGCTGAGGCCTCGCTGCTGTAGCCATCATATTCAGCTGCTAGGGGGCAGTATTTCTGCCGTGTGTCCCAGCCATAGCCCTTCTGGTGGTTAGTCCCGGCTGAACCGCCCCGGAGACCCTGTGATCGAGACACGGCCTCCTGGTACTGGCCAATCACCTCATCATCACTGTCTGACGACGAGCAGTGATAGTCTGCATTCACATAACTCTTATCTGAGACAAAGGAAGTGAGGGGGACAATTTAAGAACAAAATGAACATGCATTTGTATTTTGAGCACAAGAAGAAATATCATTTTATCATAGTCAAAATGTTCTCCACCTTTTCTCAACAACCTATTTAAACATTGTAGCACCGGTGTGTCACCAAACAAAGGTAACAGAAGAAGAGAAAATGTACAATAAAATACTACTACTACTACTGCTACTACTACTACTAATAATAAGACTTGATAAATATACTTTTGTATTAAAGATAACAGAAAAGTACAAAAATTGTATAAAGATCTATATATAATATATAATTTAAATTCTTTAACTGGGGGAATTCAATCAATAAAAAAAACTCATGTATATTATGTTACAGATAATGTTTATCCTCATGCCTGTTTAGCATTTCTGTAACAGCCATACTACAAACACAACAAAACAGATTTTTAACTCTAATCTTCAGCACAAACACTAGAGGGCGATATAGTTTAACAATTAAAAACATTTTCACATAATAAGGAAGGTAGCGTTCAGGTAATACAGTCATATATATTCTTTTAGACAAAATATAAATAAACATCTGTGGAAATTCAGTTTGAGAGGCCAAGAATGGCATTAATAATTTAAGCTAAAGAAGGAAAACCATATCCCCTGTATTTTTTTTTTTTTTTTCACACAGAAAGAGGAATAAGAGACAGGGAGAAAAGCATGAAATAGAGACAAATATTAGGTGTCAGCAAACGCAGAGAGTTCAAGTCTTCTCATTTAGATAAAAGGGAGGGAAAATGAAGCAGCATTTTGAGCACAGCAGAGATCATTCCCACCAGATGAAGAATTCAGACAGACCAGATCAGTTTGAAAGAGTCCAGGTGGATTTTAAAGAAAGAAAAGATGGTGGCTTCCTTTTTTAGGCACAGTCATCCAGTGAAGTTCAGATAACTGAGAGAAAAGTCAACAGCCTCATCCTCTCACCTTCAGCATGTCTCTCAGTATTACTAGATTTCTTCTCCTCACAACCATCTGCTGGGCTTCTAGATGATTTTGGTGTAATGGACCCAGTTCTTTCTTTAAAACAGGATCCATTTTGTTGTCGTACAGAAGGTGAATCGGCACCATTTTGCGCTTTGAACTTTTCTTTCAGAGTGTCAGGAGTCTGTGAGAGGTCACTTTCTGCAGAGAAGGTCTCAGTGAACAGCACTGAACTGGTGTTGTTGCCTGTAGTCTGAGGCTCAGGGTCCTTCACTAGGCCAGACGCAGCCTGGGTCTGGATTTCAGTCCTACCCAGAAAAGGAGCTCTCTCTTGGGCCTGCCGTGCTGCAGCCTCCTTCTCTTCCGCCTCTTTCTTACGAATCTTCTTCAGCTCCTCGGCCTGGACTTTGTGGATGATGGTGTTAACATGCTCAGCGAGTTCTCCGCTCACCGTGAATGTGACATCACTCAGTGCATAAGCCAGGTCATCAACTTTTTCTGACACAGATTCCAACACGGCGGACATGGAGGGGAGACTTTGCTGGAAGCTCTTAAAAAATGCCATGCTGCCATGGATGGCAGGTTCAATTTATGACTTCTCCAGAATGTCTAACTTCCCAGGCCAGTCTACATTTATCATAGATGGAATGTTAACTTCAAAATCCTCAATAAATAAGCTTTAGGGAATGTCTGGACATTGGATCATGTAGACTGCTTAAAATCTACAGTTAAAAACTACTTCAAATGGCAAAAACATTTCAAACAAAAATGATGAGCGCCTAAAAGAAAAGAAAAAGGAAACAAATCATCTTTAAATAACACAATTTCCATATTTATAAACTTATGAGTCATAAAGCAGCTAAATTACATTGCACAAGTCTCCTAGGAGGTGAGATATATCAGCATGCTCTGACTCAAACAACTGCTAAACAGGTGAGGCAAATCAGAGAGGTCAAATCTCACATCATCATGACAGTAATTTATGCTTTTCCAAAATCAGCCACAAACCACACACAGACTGAACCAGGAATGAGCCAAATTGCCTTTGAGCACAATCAGATGTGCGTATGTTACGATGTATAATTGTAATTATGTATAATGATTGTAGTTTATGCAGCTGTAATGTATGCAGCAGATGGTTCAGGGAACCACAGACACCAGGTTTTCATCCAGCAAATTTACTCCACTAGAGTCTGATAAATTTGGCAGTGAACATAAGTAGATGTTCCCCTGAGACAGAGGTCAAAAGAGTTCTGTTCATATTTTATAGACAGAGAACACCACAACGGAGCTCCTTTCTGGCAGGGTGTAAGGTTGAATACCCTCTGTTGTAATAGTGCTGAAGAGGGTGTCCTGCTTTTTTGGCTTAATACGTAAATGACCTCACATCTACTTTGACTGTGACAGAGCAATCATGGCCAGCATCCCTGCAGGACCTCAGAGCAGAGACATGAAAAACTGCCAGTCTGACATTACCCTCGACTGGCCATACAGACATACAGAACAGCAAGACACTAAATGACTACAGATGACATTACAAACCGTCACAGTCAGTGAACATTTACAGTTAAACACAATTGTGAACATTTACTATTACATATTTATTATTTCACCAGTGCTGGGGATGCTATGCTGGGGAGTTATTCATGTTGTTAAACTACAGTCAAGCTACTATTCTGAAAATAAAATTTAAAATAAGTGTAAAAAATAAAAAAAGATATAATTTTGCTACATTATAAGTTACTTTAAAAACTAGCTATTACTATATATATATATTTTGTTTGAAGGTTTGGGCCAGAAAAAAAGAAAGGTACTAATACTGAAAGGATTAATAATGCAACAGTGTGCATTAAATTGATCAGAAATGACAGTAATCATTTTCTCAAATAAATTCTGTTCTTTTGAACTTCGTATTCATGAAAGAATCCTGATCATGGTTTCCATGTTTTCAACACTGATAATAATAAGAAATGTTTCTTTAGCAGCAAATCAGCATAGATTTATTTCGGAAGGATCATGTGACAAGATTGTCATCACGGGATTAAATTACATTTTAAAAATTATGAAATAGAAAACAGTTATTTTAAATCTAATATTTCACAATATTACTGATTTTACTGAATTTTGGATCAAATAAATGCAGCCTTGGTGAGTATAAGAGACTTTAACAAACATGAAACTATCTTACAGACCCTGAACTTTTGAAAGTAATGGTAATATAAACGGTAATGTTCATTGGCGTTTATGTTCACATTCAGCATGGCTTTTCTCTGCTGTTAATATAAGCCTAACAAAACAAACATGCGATTTTTATATCACAACTTGCCAGTTAATGAAGAACCACTGCACTATGCTACAACTTTACAATTTCATGTTTAGTACACAGCCATGTTTATTGTGCTTTGTCATAGACTCACCGGGTCAAATAAGTGCAAACATACTTATCCAGTAAATGTCATTCTGATTATGCCACTGATTCTGATGCTGAGCAGAGTTATGTAAAGCGCTGTGTGTGGGCAGCTCAGTGATGCCTGGATTCAGAACCTGTCTGTAGGATGTGTGTGTTTGTGTGTGTGTGTGTGGGCATCAAGTGCCCCTGTCAACAGTATAAGAGTGTAGGTGTGATTGAGTGCTTCATGGTTTAAACAAAAGGTAGTTGTGTGTATAAATGTGCGTGGTTCATTGAGTTTATTCAAACCAGTTTTATCGTGTGAGTGTGTGTCCATATATACTGACAATGTAGACATTTGATCCTTAGTGTGTTTGGATTTCTGCCCAGATTTTCTCTGAGGGATGTTACATGATCCCTTCGTTCATTTTCAGACACATTCATCACACATACTATTGATCTAATAATTGGCCAGTGGCATCTGTCCTCTACGATCAACATCCGGCACTAAAGATCATAAGCCGATCAGCTCAGCACGTCACTGTGCCTGGCAGACAAACAGGAAGTAGTGTGTGGCATATCCCAGAATTCCACACCACCAAAATCATCTCTAACAAACCTCTCCATCACCTAAGTGGTGCTAATTCAGCTCTGTTAGTAATTCTCACAGACTCTGATCTGGAGCTTAGCAGATAATTACCTCTCTGGAGACTCACGCAGTGTTTGGGAATTTGGACTCATGTTATCCTGGACCTCTCAGATTCAAAAACACCACTGTTTGGTCTCAGTCATCACAGAATGTTATGAAGTTATTTTAATCTTAATTAAAGAAATAAATCATGTTGTCTTTTTATGAATGGCCACTGCTGTGCTAAAAATACCAGCGTGAAGAGTTCAAAACTGTGTTGCTCAATCCAGTTTACAAGTGGGGTGGAAATCCATACTGTACATCCGGCATTTCTGTTTCTCTTTATCATTAATACTCAACCTCAACCAATTCACCACGAAAAAAAAAAAAAAATCTATATTCCTTTTAGAACTAATAATATCCGCAGTTACAAAACAAAAACTTCCTGAACCTTCTTTTACAGTGACCCAAAATTTATTTTGTACACTTCCAGCCACTTAGGTCACGTTAAAAATATCTGTATACAAAACACTAAAACTGGCTGAAAACAAATTTACAGGTGCCCTCAAATTCACACAGGTGTCATAGCAGGTAAATTTCTAATTTTTTGAAAGAATAGAGGCTGAAAGTTAAAAAAGATTAACAAAAATAATAAATAAAATATATTTAACATTATAAATAACATTATAAATGTCTTTCATATCACTTTTAATCAAATTAAATAAAAACATTGATTTTTAAAAAAATGTGATTTACAGTAAGTGTACAGGGGTCAAATACAGGTATTATACACACACGATTGCAGAAAAACAGCCACAAACCTGCTGGCTCTGTGCTCTTTCTGTACTGGTCAAGGCTGGACAGTTGGTTGGCACTCTCAAGAGATAGTTTGTTATTGAGGTAAAGAAAGAGTACAATCACAAGAAAGATGAAGACACCAATGCCAGACAGGAACCCCAGAGCCTCAGGAGACACTGTAGAGAGAGAAAGAGAGAGAGAGAGATTTATTTATTTCTCCAATAAGGTACATTGAAAATGAGACAGAATCAAACAGAAGAATTTCAGTGACTTTTTCATGACCTTTCCAGTCAGCTGGGATTACTGGTTGAGGATCAGCATTCAAATTCGGATTTCAAACCCATTCCATTACTTTTTTACTTTCCTTAAATTTTCAAATTCCTCAAATTTGAAATCCATGTTTTGTGTGACAGTGAGAACATATTCATATTATTCAGTACTTTGTCTTTTAAAGCAGATTTCTGCTTGATCTAGGATCAGTGAATCAATCACAGGTCAATCTGAGCAGCACTTAAAAACAAAGAGAAAGGCATTAGTCTAGACATTACTGAGAGAAAGAGACCAGCCATCCAGAAACAGAGCAAGATGAAATGTTCACAATGGGTGCAAAGGGCTTAATCTGATCACCTTCCTTCACTCATCAAAAACCACAGAGATGATATAATGTAACTTCAAGTCTATCTGCTAGTTTTGCTTTATGTGGCCACATATTTCAGGATGACAGAGGGAAATGACCCAGTTCCAGATGGTTGATTTCCCACTTAGGGAAGAAATAAATTTACCAGTGATAATTTCTGCACTGAACTGAATCGCAGCTTTCTATGAGTGTGAATTTGACTCTAAAGCTCCACACAGACCCATTCTGCAAGAGTAAGTGTGAATTATTCACACAAATTATGCAATGTGATTCTGTCCCATCAGCCTCTCTGTCCCACAGGGTCTGACAGGAACAGAGTAAAGTATTAAAAAGAGAAATCCTTCCATTTTAAATCACTTTAAATCACTCTATTACAGCTATCTAGAATATCACTCTTGCTTTTTTGGCTTGGAATTCAAAGTACAATCTATTTTGTCTCTAGGGTGCTGGTTAAAAGTTACAACGAGCTACAAATGTGTCACTGGTAGAAACCATACAAAATATTATTATGGCTGTGATGTCAGTGGTAACTCTAATGGTTAGAAAATGACCAATAAATCATACAACAGATTTATTGATGATAAGATTGCAATTTGAAATGTTGCCAAAGGCCAATCAGGTTAAGATGAGGTCAAAAGTCATTATGCCAGGGTCACTACTTTACTGGAATGCACAGAATCCATAATGCTCCATTCCAGAGTGTGAAAAAAATAAATAAAATTAAAGAATGTTCCATGGAACGATCTTTGTTACATAACAGCAGCTCTTAACCATGGCAACAGTGTTCCTGCTGTCACTGATCCTGTTTAGCCAGTTAACTGCGTAATCTAGCTAGCTGGTGCTGTTTTTAGCACGCAGGAGGACGTCACAACACAGGACAAACAATGGCCAAATACAAATGATGACACTCTTTTGTCATGGTGGACATTGTGAAGAGACAGACATTACTAAAGTACCATAATTAGCTAAATTCTTTAGAAACAGCAAACTTTGAAAAGAATACCTGTTAGGTAATAGAGTCTCTGTTGTTTGTTTAGTCTAGTTATGTGCACAACACATTTGTGTGCATGCGACGGTAATGTAGTGGGCTGATGGAAATTCAAAATCTAATTTTCCTTGATGTTTGCCACTGTGCTTTCTGACAAAGACACTAACATCCCTACTGCATCTAAACAATTACAAACTGCGGTAAGACATCAATAGCATGAGACAGCAATAACAACAGGATAAATTATTATATACTGTAGCACTGACTCACAGATTTGCAACAGACACAAGGCTGATAAACATTCTAAAATATACAGTAACAACACTTCATTAATTTCTATGCCTGTTTCTGAATGGAGGCAATGAGAGAGTTAATACAGTGTTTGAGGTGATTCTGGTCAAACAAACACTTATAAAACAGCTCTCCATCCATCTGCTATTTTTAGTAATGCTAATTGATTTACAGCCTGTGTGTTTCCTGATCAATGCAATGAAAACATTTCCTTCATAACCCACTTGCCTTCTCCTCCCCCTCATGTTTCCTCTTTCTGTTCTGTCATTTATAATTATTTCTGGTTTCTGTTCTTTCATGTTCTATTTGAAATATACTTAAATCACTGTAAGACGCATTTAACCATCTTGCAGAAGGGGAAAAAAACCCATTAGTCACAAGTCCTTCTGAAAGTCTTGCAGTCGGATGCCAATTTAGTCAAAGAGGCCTGAGTCACAGACATCAATAATAATCCACTGTACTCACAGTTCCTCCTGTCAGTCTCCACACACTTATAGAGGGGAGGTGACAGGATAAACTGACAGTGTTCGGAACGGCTCAGTGCTCAAAGAAGGAACATTTACAGTAGGCTTTTTAAACCTGCACAGTTTTAAAGAAACAGTTCACCGAAAATAAAATATCATTCTAAAACTGAATGACTTCTTTTCTGCTGTGGACCACAAAAGGAGGAATTCTTAAGGTTAAGCTGGCTACTGTTTTCCACATAATTACAATGAATGGAGACTTTTGAAAAATTGTGAATCAATTTTGAATAAACTGTACATAAATGTAAAGAATATGCACAATACCATTCAAAAATTTGGAGGTGGTTAGATTTTTACTCTTCAGTGTCACACGATCCTTCAGAAATCATTCTAATATGCTGATTTGGCATAAATGTCTTTATTGTAAATTGTATCATTATAAATTTCACTGATCAATTTCATGCATCCTTACTGAATTAAAGTGTTCTTTTAAAAAACTTTTGAATGGTTTAAAATTTCTTACAAAAACTTTTACAATTTAACGTGAATAGTGAACATAATTTGGATTTTTTTTAGGTGAAGTATTAACTACACTTAACAGTAACAATATGATTCAGTGCTGTTTTATTAGGCCAATAAAACATATTTTGACTACAAAAATCCATCTACAATATCATACAGTGTCCTTGTAAGTCAGAGGAATTGCAAATTAATGGGGCTGAAAAAAAAATTAGAAAGAAAGAAAGAAAGATATGATGCATTGAGAGATGAATGGCCACAGATACTATGTTTTTTATAGCTTCTGATGTGTGTGAAACAGAGAAAACCCCTCGAGTCCATGTTAAGAGTCTGCACACCTGTTGCACAATGCAGAACTGCATTTCTGATGTAAATCCAGGTCATCAGACAGAAAATCACCTGAGCCAGGACAGAATCTGGGCCAGAGAAAAGTACAGCTGGACAGAACAGGTGCATCTGGAGTAGAGACACTGCTGAGCAATTCAAACTGAAGAAAGCAGGCCAAGGAGGAGAGGAACTCAAACTACACTACATCTAACCCTTAATAAATCTGTTCTAAACAATGCGTACTTACATTTCTTCTTCTTTAATATGACATGTCAGAGATAGTTTGTGTGTAGCAATGATTCAAATAACCATCTTCGCGCATCTTTTTATGGTAAATTATTATCACACTATTATAGCTAGAAATTTCCTTCTGCTTCTTGGATACTGTTGGCTGGTTCTGTTGTCATAGAAACAGGTAAAAACATGTCAGGATGCTTAGCCACCTCTGAATTACAAAATACTACAGACACAAACACACTCACAAAAAACATTGCACACTGTTGTAAACTCCCACATAACAACAGACCATAAGTGCTCTCAGTGACCCACGCACACGCCCTCAGTCGTAACACCCTCACACACACAAAAACATAGACAAGAGTACACTCAGAGAGCGATATCTGAAACACAACCATATATGTCTGCTAAATGATGCTGCAAACACACACATAATGTCTAGTCATACTTGAATAGAGAGGCAGCAGGCAGCACCTCCATTACAAGATTTTATAGGCCTCATAAACAGCCCTGCTTTTGAAGGACATTAAAATATCATCAAGTGATGGACCAGCAGGATTTAACATTGGTCTGGATATAGCGATATACCATGTACAGCTTATAAAATCAAAGTAATATAAACGGATGAATAAACCCTAAACACCACCAATAAAATTACTCTCAGTATCTATTGTATATGAAACGATAGCAATGTAATATACAATGTAATATAATATTTCATTTTGTAAAATGATTGTAATAAAAATGATTATACTGTATATTATGGCAAAACATAAAATAGAAACTCCAATAAATTGGTGAATAAAGAACTGATTCACCAAAATGAATCCGACTTCCTGCAGCTTCATATCAGAAAAGGAGGACATTTTAGGATATATCTGACAATTATTCAAATTCACATGGTTGTAAAGCTGTGTTGAAAACAACAGTGGAGCAATTTGTTATGCTATACTGCTACTCATTGGAAAAGTAGCTTGTTACTGGAAAAGCTACTCTAAAACAACTAAACTACTGTCTCACCACAAATATATGTACAGTATTAAGCTTGTAGCATCTCAACTTTAGTGAGTCACTCCGCAACACTCATCGAAGCTATAACCTGTCAGGAAGCTAGCATTAGCCACAGCAGGAACGTCCTGTCAACAAACACCTATGACTTTGACTGACAGTGGACAGATGTTGCCTGAGGAGCTCTTGGACAGCTCAACTGTGATATGATACAATTATGCTCATTAAAAAACATAATGGAATCTCCCTTTATTTATCTGTACATTCACAGTCAACACAGATGTGACCTAGTGTGTCATTTAGGCTTGGACAACAAACTAAATCGCTGGATGCTGGCGTGAAGAGCCATGTCTAAATAGGGTCATCAGTACTAATGGGTTCAGACCTCAGGAACAGCTCTGCAGAGACCCAGTGCTCATCCGGTCCACCTGGACCAGGAGACTTTATTACACTGGGGCCGCAGATCCTCACTAATGATGTTAAATCTGCCGAGACTGAGCTCTCACTAAACAAGCCAGCCAGCCGATAACAAACAAGACAGCTGGACAAACCCCTGAGGAACTCGGGAACAGCCTCACCATCCAACAAAATGTTTAATGTCTCATCCACTGAAAGCCTTCAGTTAATCTAGTTTCTCTCTTGTGCCCAATAAAAATATTTCTCATACATACTGTCTTTATTTTTATACACACTTTTAACACATTATTTCACACACGGTTTGCAATCTTCCTTCCTTTTCACGATGATAATTAAAGAATCAATCAAACCACCACAATCTTTCCAAGATGATAATAGAAAAAAGTTAGGTTTGACAACATAAACACTTGGAAAACAAAAAAATGACAGACCATGAGCACAAAGGCTGATGGTAAACACTGAAATATGAAAGTTCAGAATAACAGATACAACAAGGAAAGTGAACAGAAGATCAAATAATGACACATCAACATAGTTACAAATACATTTCGAAGAAGACAGACAGACAGACATGGACATGAACGGTGTCTCTTTCAGCATGGAAAGCAAAAAAAAAGTGCCATTTCTGGGTTCAAAGCAGCAGTACAGGACAGGTGGCAGCCATTTTATGTTTAAACTGGCCGCTTACCTTTTCTGATGCAGATAAGCTCATGTACTCCACAATTCCGCTCTCCACCTGCAGAAACAAAGCAACATTTAATGGCAAACAATACACACATGCAACAACACATTAAACAGAGACAAACAGAGAAACAGACAGACACATAACTGATGCACATGAAACTTCAAGACTTTTTGTCACATTGACAAAACACTGGACACTATGAATCCATGAAATGGATTTCAAAGAAACAATGTAAGATTTGATATAAGGGAACAATTTTTGTGTTGATATTTGACACCTTGAATCAGTGCTGTTATTTTAAATTAAAGCTTAATTCAAGCAACTAAGCAATTTAAAATGAAAACTGAAAATATAAAAATGATAGCTAATTCAAGATATTAATAAACACTATAATTGTGCATAATCCTAAAACAATACATATATGAAAAACTTAAATAATATAAAAAAGACTATTATATAAAAACCATAAAACTGAAAAAAATAAAATAAATAAATAAATAATAATAATAATTTGCCTTTTCAATGCAAAGTGACAAACAGGTGTTAGGAAAGTGATGCTGTGTTTTTTTTTATTGCTATTTGTTGTGGGTAATAAAGATTTTAAAGGTCCTTTTACCTCAAGGGCCCTTTACACTGTTTAAGGCATAAGGCCTTTACTGATTGTTTTAATGTCTAACAACACTTACAGTCAGGGCTGGGTAGTAACTGATTACATGTAGTCTGGATTACCTAATCAGATTCCAAATATTAAGTACTCCTAATTAGAGTATATTACATTTTAAAATGCTCATAAACAGATTATAGTTACTTTTTTATGGATTACATGATTACATATTATTCACACAATAGCCGTAAATTATTCCTAATTTATTGATAAAGTGATTCCCAAATGTTTTTTTTGTCAACCAAACTCCTTAAAATAAAATAGTTTACTTAATATTTAAATAATTTAACAACACATTAACGTTTCAGTTCTCGGACATCAGTTAATGGTCACACTGACATTCAAGTAAACAAATGAAATATTTCTATTTTTAGTGTTCAAGTGTTTCAGTTATTTTTATGATTTAATTAATTATTAGATTTTTATCAACTCACAAACCCACTGCAGTTCTTACATTAAGCATAGTTTGGGAACCCCTGGTGTAATGTAATGATTAATGCATTTTATGATGTTAATATAAAAAACAGAATATACTTTCTTTCTCTTTGCTTTTTTATATCAATATGGTACGTTTAATGGTAAACTTAAAACAAGTTAGATAAAAGTAATCTAAAATTAATCTAAAAAGTAGTCAGAATGCATTACTAAAATAAGTAACCTAAATTATGTTACTAACTACAGTTTTCATCATGTAATTGGTAATCAGTTACAGACACTTTGTAAGTAATCCACCCAGAACTACTTACAGTATTTAAAACATGTTCAATATGCTCACATAAAACTGCAGCACAACAAATTTTGGTATCAACCTTCTCAGACAACCTATTAATGTGCCCCAGTATCTAACTTTAGCAAGCATAACTGTAACGGAATCAGTCGAACACACAGGTAAGTAAAACGTCAGGTGTTTATTTAAAGGTGCACAGTCAACAAACACTCGTGATGGAATCAAACCAGGTGAG